>JAQIXC010000318.1:0-31611 GCA_034697605.1 Metabelba pulverosa | reverse complement strand
GTAAATAAAAATTACTTTCAATACAAAACAACGACTAATGTAATGCACAAATTTGATAAACAATTTTTAATACCAGCCGTAAGTATTTGCATGGATTACAATTATACTCACAATTATAATCATCATGTTACAAATAATTTAAATATTATCGAAGAGCAAATAAAAGCTATAAAATCACCTCAAAATTTGCTTACTATTGAAATTGAAGTTGAGCTACACGAACGCAAATATACCTTGCTCGATTCATATCAAACATTAATTGACTATGACATACACAAATTCTGTTTTACATTTACGGCGAGTAAACATTTAAATTTAACTTCACCAATTAGTGGAAAGGTTAATTTTATCATCATTCTATTAAACGAAACATTGCAATCAAATCGTGAGATTTTTATCCAGATGCATTCCGAGAAAAAGCTACTTGCTTATGAATACCCACAGGACTCGGAAAGAATCAAATTGAATGCATTGAACTTTGCGTTTATTACAGTCCGGAAAACAGTAGTGAAGTATAGCTTCGATGCGATCGACACGTCGTGTAATGGACGGCAAACACGCGATCAGTGTCTCCGCGAATGCGATATTAATGTTCGGACAAAAAATGATAGTATTATTGTTATTAAAAGTGCGTATGTTATTGATAATAAAACGTACATGGTATATCGAAATACGATATGCGAGCAACGGTGCAATGAAATAGTCGACTGCTTAACCGAATATTACGCGATTACAGCACTTAGTGGCCAATGGGCTGAGAGAAGTGCTTCGGAATATTATATTTGCATTGAATACCCGTCACATTCGACCACTTCGTATGACATCTATCCGATTATGTCGATTGAAGAGCACTTATGCCTTATGTCTAGTGTTTTGAGTCTATGGTTTGGTTTCAATATTCTATTGTTTACCGACTTTTGTCGCATTGTATTCAACAAAATTGTAAATTATTATAAGCTTTCAATTATTAAGCCTAAATTTACTACATTAAAAATTATGCATCCCGTAATTAATGTAAATAGTATCCGAACTCGTATTAGATCGAACAGCTCGAAATATTAATTTTTGTATCTTGGCGTATATTAGTTAATTAATTTATTACCCAATTTTTAATTGCAAATTTTAATTACATTTTTTAAGGTTAATTTATCAAAATTATATTTTTACTAATTTGCTAAATGGAAGCATAATTAAAACTAAGATCATAGCATATAGTATATAACAAATTATTTATCGAAACATTTGTGTGATTTGTTATATGTAGCTTATTTTAAAATAATATTAAGCGTTAATTAATTATTAATTATAAATAATCAAGTAATTATTAATTTTAAAATGCTAAAATTTATAGACGATGAAGCTTGTAAATTTGTTATAAGGTATCAATCCACATTACTAATTAATGTAAGATTAATGATATTAAGATCATAGAAGCAATAATGTTAATATTTCTAAAAATTTGTTAAGAATGATATTGTACAGTAACAATTAAAACTATATAATTGTAAATTATTAGTATTCAACTTCTATATACTCTATGTTTATGATTATTTTTAATCAATTAAACCAATATATAATTATATAAAAAAAACTTAATTTAAATTATATTATTATAATAAAACTAACTTAAAATAAATTAAAATAAATTATAAAAATATTTTTATTATTTCATACAATAAAAACAAATTGTACCGTAATATTTTTACATTAATTATATTAAAATAAAATATATGTAACATTTAATACTACATTAAACTTACTAATGATAATTTATATCGATTAAGCAATACATATTTTTTTATAAACTAATTTAATAAATCTAAAATAATATGCTAAAATATATTATAAGTCATTTGAATTTTTATTATATTAAATTAAATATTTTAAATTAATACGGTATAAATGTATAAATAGCTGGATAATTTTATTTAAATTACATTATTATAAAACTATAATTCACTATAACTGAACAAAATTACTTGAATACTAATAATTTACAATTATATAGTTTTAATTGTTACAGGTTATACGAATAATTATGGAAACCTTTTTGATTGAAAATTTAACAACCTTATTTAATAAAAATAATTAAGTTATACATGGTAAAATAATCTATACATAATAAGCTTTATTTGTAATAGAAAAAAATTTCGGTAATTTATCTTAATGTTGGCCTTAACATGTGTAGTAATTTTTTGGAGCAGGACAACGCCAAGGTTACTTTAACATTATTTTAAAATTATATTAAAAATTAAAAACTACTAAGATTTTATGAGTTCCTCAAAAAAGCGATTATGAATAAAATGATATAAAAATGGTATTTTAATATATTATAATTAATTAGTTATTAATTTTTAAGTAAGAGAAAGTTTTAAAAAACCCCATCGTATGTAAACTCGGAAGTTTTTTTTGTAGAACATTTCAGTGCATTTGGTTGGAGAGGAGTGCTAGCGCTAAACGTCACGAGTAAAGCTGCAAAATTGCAGATCAGGCGGTTTTTTGATTGACAGGTTCGATAAAGCGCTATAATAAATATGACCAATAAAAAACAGGGGTTATAAAACTCCAAGTGCAATACAGTAACAACATAACGCCCACTGAGTGTCAAAACTTGATTTGAAAACAAATGTTTTATCTTAGTATATGATTCAGTATAAAACGAATAAAACAAAATGTTTTTGATTTGTTTTTTTTGCAGTTATTTATATTTTTATGTCAATATTGGTATTTGAAGCAATTGAGTAAAATATTAATTATTGAATTTAAAGTAATTAAAATATAATATTAATAAATATATTTAATTAATCTTAAAGTATTTTTCAGACGCAAATGAAATGTATTAAAATGTATTTCGAATTCCTATTTGCCGTTTAATATATTTGTTATTAAATTGTAGATTATTTTGTATACAAACAAATCCACAATTAATTCGCTGATTAATGACTGCAGACTGTAAATACAATTCAATGAATGCTTGTCCCGTTCGCACCGATAGTCTGTATTTTCATTTTAAATGAAGTCGACGACGACTAGAGTAGAAATATTTATCATTGCATTTGTTATAATGTACAGCACAAAACAGTCATTACACTCAAATTGCTTGTTATACGTCACTCTATGTATATGCTTGAAAGGCGTGAATATATTGGGGTAATATAACCTCAGTTAGAACCCCCTGGTGGGCAACTCAAAGTGCCCGGGGTAGAAATAAACCTCGTATGAGTGCAAGCGAGTATTTTGGATTGTTACTGGACATGTTAATTAACCCCGAAGTTGCATCGCATATTTTTGAATTTTTAACTTTATAATTTGTTTTTAATAAATTTTCCATATAAAAATGAAATATCTTATTAATTAATAATACTACAACATAATATTATTCATTGCAATAAAATTTTAAGAGCAAAAAATATAACATTGTCAATTTTATTTTACAACGTACCAACATTTCTGTTTTAGTCGCAAAATGAGAGATTTTTATGGTCTGGAGAAAAATTTGCACTTTTTTATCCTGGTCAATTTAACAAACTTTTCTTGACTTTCAATATCAATGCATTTAATTAATATTGATAATTGAATTTTATCATAATTATTTTAAAATTTTTAGCTAGCTCAAAAACATAGATTATTAGGTTAAAAATTCAAAAATATGCGATGCAACTTCGGGGTTAATTAAGACCAACATTAAGATAAATTACCGAAATTTTTTTCAATTACAAATAAATCTTATTATGTATAAATTATTTTACTATGTTTAATTTAATTATTTTTATTAAATAAAGTTGTTAAATTTCTAATCAAATAGGTTTCCACAATTATTCGTATAACCTGTAACAATTAAAACTATATAATTGTAAATTATTAGTATTCAACTTCGATTAACTCTATGTTTATGATTATTTTTAATTAATTAAACCAATATATAATTATATAAAAAACTTAATTTAAATTATATTATTATAATAAAACTAACTTAAAATAAATTAAAATAAATTATAAAAATATTTTTATTATTTCATACAATAAAAACAAATTGTACCGTAATATTTTTACATTAATTATATTAAAATAAAATATATGTAACATTTAATACTACATTAAACTTACTATAATGATAATTTATATCGATTAAGCATTACATATTTTTTTATAAACTAATCTAATTAATCTAAAATAATATGTTAAAATATATTATAAGTCATTTGAATTTTTATTATATTAAATTAAATATTTTACATTAATACGGTATAAGTGTATAAATAGCCGGATAAGTTTATTTAGATTACATTATTATAAAACTATAATTCACTATAACTGAACAAAATTACTTTTGTTGTATTTCGTATAGTAGAATATACTAAATTAATAATTAAATAATAAAACATTAAAACTATCGCAATAAATATTGTATCAAATATTTATAATAATTAATTAATTTAGTTGATTAAAACAAAAATGGCAGTAAAAATGTACATCGTAAAAAAGTACATCGTAAAAATATTACTATTATTCTGTTGTTTATCTCATTTATTTGTCGTAAATAAAAATTACTTTCAATACAAAACAACGACTAATGTAATGCACAAATTTGATAAACAATTTTTAATACCAGCCGTAAGTATTTGCATGGATTACAATTATACTCACAATTATAATCATCATGTTACAAATAATTTAAATATTATCGAAGAGCAAATAAAAGCTATAAAATCACCTCAAAATTTGCTTACTATTGAAATTGAAGTTGAGCTACACGAACGCAAATATACCTTGCTCGATTCATATCAAACATTAATTGACTATGACATACACAAATTCTGTTTTACATTTACGGCGAGTAAACATTTAAATTTAACTTCACCAATTAGTGGAAAGGTTAATTTTATCATCATCCTATTAAACGAAACATTGCAATCAAATGGTGAAATTTTTATCCAGATGCATTCCGAGCAAAAGCTACTTGCTTATGAATACGCACTGGACTCGGAAAGAATCAAATTGAATGCATTGAACTTTGCGTTTATTACAGTCCGGAAAACAGTAGTGAAGTATGGCTTCGATGCGATCGACACGTCGTGTAATGGACGGCAAACACGCGATCAGTGTCTCCGCGAATGCAATCATAATATTCAGACAATAAATAATAGTATTATTGCTATTAAAAGCGCGTATGTTATCGATAATAAAACTTACATGGTATATCAAAATACGATATGCGAGCAACGGTGCAATGAAATAATCGACTGCTTAACCGAATATTACGCGATTACAGCACTTAGTGGCCAATTGGCTGAGAGAAGTGCTTCGGAATATTATATTTGCATTGAATACCCGTCACATCCGACCACTTCGTATGACATCTATCCGATTATGTCGATTGAAGAGCACTTATGTCTAATGTCTACTGTTCTGAGTCTGTGGTTTGGTTTCAATATTCTATTGTTTACCGACTTTTGTCGCATTGTATTCAACAAAATCGTAAATTATTATAAGCTTTCAATAATCAAGCCTAAATTTACTACAATAAAAATTATGCATCCCGTAATTAATGTAAATAGTATTCGAGCTCGTATTAGGCCGAACAGCTCGAAATACTAATTTTTGTATCTTGGTCTAAATTATTTGATTAATTTATCACCCAATTTTTAATTAATTTTTGTTATAATTAATTTATCAAAATTATAATGTTACCAATTTGCTAAATAGAAGCACAATTGAAGCTAAAATCAAAGCATATAGTAAATAAATTATTTATTAAAATATTTGTGTGATTAAATATGTAGCTTATAATTAAGTAATATTAATTTTAAAATGCTTAAATCTATAGACGGTAAAGCTTGTAATTTTGTTATATCAATCCACATTACTAATTAATTTCATGATTTTAAGATCATAGAAGCAATATGGTTAATATTTCTAAAAATTTTCTAAGAATGATGTTGTAACAATTAAAATTATATTATTGTAAAATATTTGTATTCATCTTCTATATACTCTATGTTTATGTAAATCAGTATGTAATTATATAACTAACTTAATCTACATTACATTATTACAATAAAAATAAATTATAAAAATATTTTTATTGCCTCATACAATAAAAATAAATAAAAATAAATTATAAAAATATTTTTATTGCCTCATACAATAAAAATAAATTGTACAGTAATATTTTTACATTTATTATATTAAAATAAAATTATTGTAACATTTAATACTGCATTAAACTTATTATTATTATAATTTAATTCTTATAGTATTTATATCGATTAAGCAATACATATTTTTTTATAAACCAATTTAATAAATCAAAAATATTATGCTAAAATATATTATAAATTATTTGAATTTTTATTATATTAAACTAAACAATTACAAAAATAATATATTGTAATATTAAACATTATATATTAATATAAGTGTATAAATAGCTAGACAAGTTTATTTAGATTACAATATTATAGAATTATACTTCATTATAACTGTACAAAATTGCTTTTGTTGTATTTCGTATAATACTGTATACTAAATTATTAGTTAATAAATAATAAATTAAAATAATGTCAATAAACATCGTATCAAATATTTACAATAATTAATTAATTTAGTTGAGTAAAACAGAAATGGTAGTAAACATGTATAAGTACTTTGTAAAACTATTACTATTATTTTGTTGTTTATCTCATTTATTTGTCATTAGGGTTGAAAATTTAGCCTAAATTTTTATTTCGAGTGAAACTTTAGCCTAAAGTTTCAAAATTTAGGCTAAATTTTGGTTAAATTTTGAAATTTTTAAAACAATATTTTTGCTGTTTAGTGTAATATTAATATGAATAATAACATATTCACTGTCAACATAAAATTTTAAATTATAAAAACGCTAATTATTGACATTTTATTATTTATTTATTAATTCATATCAAAGTTTTACTCAAAATATCTAAAAATAACAAATGGCGCTATATACTTAGGTTAAATTTTCAGTTAAATTTTGAAATAGAGGTTAAATTTTGCCTTAAATTTAACCTTAAATTTAAGGCTAAACGTTCCCAAAATTTAACTACTAACAACCCTATTTGTCATAAATAAAAATTACTTTCAATACAAAACAACGACTAATGTGATGTACAAATTAGATAAACAATTTTCAATACCAGCCGTAAGTATTTGCATGGATTACAATTATACGTACAAAGACTATCATCATGTTATAAATAATCATACTATTATCGAAGAGCAAATAAAAGCTATAAAATCACCTCAAAATCTGCTTAATATTGATATTCAAATTGAACAGCACAAACGCAAATACACATTGCTCGATTCATATCAAACATTAATAGACTATGACATGTACAAATTCTGTTATACGTTTACGGCCACTAATTGTATTATAGATTATATTTTATGCAAGAGAATAGCGTTCGGTATCTGTCGAAACAATCAATTATTATATTTTGATGCTTATACTGTAAAATAAACTTTTAAAAATCATAATTACATTTTAAAACAGCTAAATTAAAAACAAACAATTTTAAAAGTAATGATTATAATATTATAATACAATTAAAGTGCGCTGTTTAATTAACTGAATTCTTGATATCATCGAAAACGCATTTAAATGAGTGTTTCAGTCAATTGGCGACTAATTTGTGTTCAAAAGACTTACAAATATTCGTTGATTTAGACAATGAATACAAAAACTGTTGAAAAAAATGAGAAATAATTTTGATTTTATTGAATACAAAACGATTTGTTTCGACAAAATGTAAATAAATTATTCTTAACATTAGACTAATATGAGTAATAATAAAATAATTGACACTAAAAGGAGTATATGTTTGACTGAATTGAGTTACAAATCATTTTCTTTTCGGCTTTACATCACTTGTCGACTCAATCGATACCGACGTCTCGGTTGTCGACTCAGTCGTCTCGAGTCGGACGCGACGTAAGCGTCGAATGAGAATCATATCCGCAATGAAGACAACGATTGCGACCAATACTACCGACAATAGGGTTATCGACAAAATGTTCGGAAACGGACGACTCGATTGACGAGTTATCGGTGAAGTTAGCGATGGGTCCCAACAGTCGATGAGTTCGGATAGAGTTCTGTTCAAACACTGCAAACAATTATTATATATAAATAGTTTCTAAAATAATTAAAACTCATTAAAAGCCCGAATACCTGATCGACGAAACAATAGGCGATCGAAGCCTTTAATCGTATGATTACGAGAATGTCGTCGCCTTTGGTCACCACTACTGACATGACCTCATAGTCGGCGCTTATATTCCCGATGTTCTGCAGTTTTCGCACTAATTCCGGATTCTTTACCGCTATATCCGCGACCTCTACGGCAATGAAGTAAAACTGATTTTTATAGTATGACATGAAGTAGCCGACCGTTCGCTCATATCGGGCGCCGACGCGCGTCTGTCGAATGCAGCCGATGTGGCGACGGATCCCGAAACACATCGACGGCCGAAATGCGTCGAAATTACGGTTCGAATCAAATTTACCATGCACACCAGGCACAAATTCGTCGCCAGTGTATGTGAGCGGATAAAAGTTATTATCATGATGCTATTTCGATTAAAATATCATTTCGCACATTACTTATCAGAATTTATAGCCATAGTATTTGCGACATTAATAGCATGATTGATATTGGCGCTAAACTCACGTTATAGAATGTGATGTATATGTGATTTGCGCTCAACTCGTAAACGAGAAACGCAACCGAAAATCGTTTTCCCAATAAACTGCTGTTTCGGCTCTCCGTCGACACGAAGCGCACGACTCGGCGCGTGTCGTCGATGTTTACAATCCAATAGTCGAAGTCAATGACGAGAACTGATTCGTGACTGTAATCGATGCTATGGTTGTTCCGCCGATACGTTTCGCAGAACTCGCCGCACATTCCCGTCGGCGACCGAATGCCGAGCAATACGATTGCAATTATAAGCGGTTTTGACATTTGGATTAGATTTTGAAATAAATAGTAATTTAAAACTAATTCTAACTAAAATCTAATTCTTAGTTTTCTACTAAAATATAACTGATTTATTACATTGAATTGTACAGTGCATTCATAGTGTGTAACAATGAAACTTGTAAATCAATTTATACAACACAGCTTAATTTATTGCATATACTTTTGTGTTGAATTTCACGTGATAAAATTGTGTTGATTTTACATTGATAATGTTAAAATAGTTTACATATCAATGTATATTAGTATCATATTAAGCTATTAATCAGTCGCTAAGCCATTAACAGGAAGTAAGTGCTGACATAACAAGCAATAGAAACGAATGTCAATGTAATGAATCGTAGCCTTATATACACGAACATGTTGTTTTAATATACTACAGTATAAACATAATACAAATACAAAGTTTTGTTCGGATCTGTTGTCCGTATGAACGCCGAGTGATGTTCACCGATGGCTCTCAACAGCAGAAATCGATTCTTCCGTTTCAGACTAATCGCGATTTTGTCCGCAATTTCCCGAAACCGGTATTTGAGGTAAAGAGTGGATAACACAGTTGGCGTAAAGCAGACCGAAACTAATCCAAACAATTTTATTACGAATAGAGTAAAGATTATCGACCAAAACGCTACGCTTATGGCCAGAAACCAAGAATTCTGGTCGAAGTACGCTATTACCGACGAACTGGTCAGAGCTATCGATACGATGACGACTGACGGCCAGAACGTGAAGCGAATGAAGTATTTGGTCATTAGGTTAGTCTTCACGACCAGTCGTCTCGTATTGAGTGCATTCAACGCCGGAATGCGTTTGTGTTTGAAGTGATAGAGAAATCGCAATAATCCCGAAGTTTGCGTCATTTCCTTATATCGATACTTGATAACAGATAACTGGCAATTTATAAAATATATTTTAATTATATATTATATTAAATTAATATAATAAATAGAAAAGATAATTTATCATAATGAAATAAAATTAAATACAATTCATTAAAAAATATAGTTGTAATATCAAATTTTTGTATAATAAATATAATTGCTAAAAACTATTTTTAACAAAGCACATTGTAACTATTATGTAATAATATTTTATATTACAAATGTTATTATTAATTAATAAAGTGTTAATTTTAAACTAATGATTAAAGTGAACTTTAAAGTAATACCGGTACCGTAATTAGTTTACTTTGAATATACAGTAATAATTATAAAATTATTTTTTAAATTTAATTTTTATAAGTATTTTTTCATACTTGGACAGTCTAATAATTAAAGTAATTATTTTTGTTACATCCATTAAATCGATCTGTTTTGAATAACAACTCTAATTTGTATATTACAACAAAATGATAAAATATATTCATTATTTTTAATTATCCCTACATACTAAACTAGAATATAAATTAATAAATCGATACTATGTGTAGAATAATAAATAAAATAAATACTAATTAAAAGTATTGTTTCTACAGTAGTTTCTTTTGAAAATATATATTAACTAAGCAATACCTACAAAGAAACAAGTTATAAATAAAAGTAAATACAACAAAAACTAACAGTAACAATGAAACTTAAAAAGAATTACAACATACTTATCAAACTGTTATGTCTGATCGGATGTGTCTATCATTTATATACATTGAATATAATTTACTTTTTATACGAAACGCAAACGAACGCCAAATACGAGTTCGAGAAAGACGTGGCAATACCGGCAATCAGTATTTGTTTTGATAAAATATACATGCTTAAGAATACAAGCAACAATATGTTATTGAAAAATGTAACACATAGCAAAGAATTACTGATGCAAATGAACAGGATAAATATTGTAGAACAGTTCAGCTTGCTACGTTCGCCAATGGAAGTAATTGAATGGATTATTGTAGCAAGAAACATTACCAAGATGTTCAGCGACAATTACACCGAGTCACTAATCGATAGATTTTATTGTATCACTCTGTATCTCGAGCCATACTTTATAACAAGATCGAATAGAAACATGATAATTTTCATACGTATAAAGGAGAAATATAAAATTAAAAATAACGAAATAGCAATTCAATTGCATTCACAGAACAAACAGTTTAGCAATAAATTCGCCGAAAACTCCGAACAAATTCGGATAAATAGTTCGAACCTTTCGCTGATAACAGTGAGGAAAACAGTAGTGAAGTATCGCTTCGACGCGATCGACACGTCGTGTAATGGACGACAAACGCGCGATCAGTGTCTCGATGACTGCAATAAACTATATTTGCAAAAGAATAATTATAGCAATGCTAATTTTATTGTGTATGGTTCTGGCGCAACTAAGAGGCAGAATTTAATTACACAGCATATTTCTAGCACCGATTGCACCGATAGATGCATTCATATAACCGATTGTTTGACCGAATATTTCGCATTACATGTCGATAGCAGTGATTGGTTTGAAAATAGTTTCAATAAATATAATATTTTTATTACATATCCGACGCATCCGACCACTACCTACGAGGTCTGTCTCCGAATGTCGATCTCTGAGATCCTGTGTCTCAACGCGAGTATTATTAGTCTTTGGTTTGGTTTTAATATATTATTGTTTACTGACTTTTTGATTTTAGTATTTAATAAAATTAGTAATTATTTTCAAATCAATACTTGCTTGATTAAACCAAATATCCGTGTAAATAATATCCAGGTTTTTTCAAATTACGTTAAACCAAATCATGCTAAATTTGGTCATGTTTGTGAGCCAAGAACTAGTTTAGTTTATGTTGTACCAAAACTCGATTTATAATTTAATCATTAAATATTTTACATTCTTTATAACTAATTATATTAACTATGCCTATTTAATCTTGTTTACAAATTGTTACATTAGTAATGTAAACTTTATAAAATGTTATTTACTTATTACAATATAATTAATTAAAACGTTATAAATTATAAAAACTGTCAATTGAATAAATATTTTATTGTAAATGATATGTGTAAAATTATTTAGTATAGTTTATTTTTAACGTAATTATAATATTAAACTAATTATTATTTGTTTTTGATATTAAATATTAAATTTACATTTAGCAAACATTTTTTTAAATTTTTATTTTATATTAGTAAAATTCAAACTCAAATTTTTTTAAATACTGTATATAATACATGCATGTATTAGAGTAATCATGCTAAGTCTTTAATTGACAATCTCAATTATACAACACCTAAGAGCATAATTGTATACTTGTCAAATTACTTCTTATTAATTATTTTTATAAAATCATTTAATTTATTGAATAAATAAATTGCAAAATTTTTATTTAATATATAATTTATAAATGTGTATTGTACTGATGTAAGTGATAATAATGTTATATTAAAATAAAATTTTAAATAAAATGCATATTAGTTAACAATACTAAAATTTTTGTAGATATTAAATAAACATTAATTTTTCAAACATTTATTTGTGTAATATTTTTATTTAGAAATAACAATTTATCAAAATATTAAATATAAAAAATCAATAAAAACTTTATTACAAATAACATTTTATAAATCAATATTAATAGAACAAAAAATTATTCTTTAGCACATTAAAATATAAAAAATATGTAAACTATTTTATATATAATTTATATAGAATATATTTAATATAATAAATAAATTGAATTTGTAAAATGTATATTTATTAGATGTTTTACTATTTATTATTGTAGAAAATATAGTATTAAAATAAAATTACTTTTAAATAGTTATTAATGTTTAAATCTAAATTCTAGTAAAATCATAATTAAATGTATGAACAAATATAACATTTATAATTTCTATTTAATAATACTCTACTAAAGTTTGCAAGATAATAATTAAAAATAATAGATTGCAAAATACCGTATAATTTATTACTGCTTATTTTAGAAACAACAAAATAATTAGAAAATATTCAATAAATTAATTAAATATTCTTATAAAATAAAAAAAACATTATTATTATATAAGTTCCGCAATAATAGCAAAACAGTTTAATGTAAAAATTTTATTTTAGCAAAATTATTTTAAAAATCAATCTAAACTACATTATTACAACTGTATAACGATACTCATCACACTCAAATAAATTTAAACATGTTTTCGAGGCAAGTATGTAATAATAAATTTAAAAACCAATTAAGAAAATTATTTACACTAACGGCACTGGCCGGTCTACTGTACCAAGTAGCAATATTAACGCGGCAATTTTTAAGTGGCAATACCATTGTCAACACACGTATCGAGCGATTAGATACTCGACATTCACCGGCGCTTACCGTCTGTTTGCCGACGACTATAGCGATGAGTGAATACGCGAAACGCGAACCGAATTATCGGAATCTATTCAATCGATATCTCAACGCAATCGACAATATGTCTGAAACTGATTTCTCAAACCAAACATTTAATGAAATATTAGTCTCGAAATACTATCAACCGATCGTTGAAAGTGGTATAGAATTCAAGCTAAACATATATGACTTTTTCGATAAATTAAGCATTAATTTGCATACTCTGCTTACTACTGAAATAAACAGTGTAAATATGAATTTTACTGATAATGAGACTATAAAATCATTTATTGTTTTAAAACAAAAATTACGAAAATGTTTTACATATTTATTTAATTTGAATGATAAGAATCAGAAAATAAATCATAATTTCAATCAATTAGTAGTGAATATAACGCATAACGACTCGTCGTATCCGAGAGGTCTGACTCGAAATGAGATATTCATAACAATTCACGCGTCGAATGATTTACCCGATTATGCGGTTAATGAGAATTATATTCCCGTTTCAATCGGACGAGAGGTCGGTATTACTTTCAATGAAGCCATGAGTCGACTACTGCCGGCGCCATATCGGACCGATTGTCATATGTATAGTCACAGCAATACCCGAACCCATTGTCTCAATGAATGTGTTCTTAAAATGCATAACAAAAAGAAATTGAATTGTATATCAAAAATGTCAAAAATATTATTAAACATTAAATATTTTAATAAATATAAAAATTTCTATTTTTGCCGGAATAACAGCAAAATCATTTCGTTTGATAATCTATGTAATATTAAATGCAAAAGAAGTTGCTTAACAAAATTTTACACATATTTTACAACATTTGATTACATCAAGATCTTTGACATTGGGCCAAAAAAGAATCTATCTACAATTACCATTCGGCATAATAACTTACCAGACACACTCATTCAGCACTTACCCGAAATAGACATGGTGATATTCTTATCCGAACTTTGCAGTCTACTCGGCGTTTGGTTTAGCTTTTCGATGTATGCTTTGGCAATAAACATGCTAAATAAATGCTCGGAATTGTTTAAGCATGTTCTCACCATGACTAAAATTGAATTCATAGTTAAAGTTATTATTGCATTTGTTTGTCTGTTTGGTTTAATATATCAAATTTCGTACTTGGTAATATCATTTCTGAGCGGGCGTACCGTTGTGAATTTAGAAATTGGCAAGATCAAATTTAGTAAATTACCTGCTATTTCAATATGTAATCCCGAATTTCGGTCACTCGAAGCAATCGCCGATAAATATCCACAATTCAGACAAAGTTTTCTAAATTACATCAAATTTATTGCAAACAAAACCGAACGACAATTGATTGAAAACTCGCATAAAATCGATGATTTGACGGCTTATGCAAAGAACATGAGTGTAATAAACGGTTCGATATATTCAATGTTTGAAACACTCAGTTATGACCAGTTCTCGGCAGTCGACCACCGGTCGTACGTACGGGCGATTGACCGAAACGGCAAACACTACTACGACTACAACCCGTACCAGACGTTCAGTCTCTTCGAAGACGGAGTCAAATGCTTTACGTTTTTCAGCGATTTAGTGCAAAAGTGGCAAAAATTCCAAATTGATCTTGCTGAAATACAGGTGCGAATGGCGCACAACGATCGCTGGTTTAAGTTCACCGATTTCTACGACCGACAGACGGACTTCAGTTATAACGTAATCGGCATTCACTCCGCGAACGCGATTCCCGACCAAAGACTGCATTACTTTCTGACGATATTTCGGTTCGGGTTTGAGACGCGCATTGAGTTCAACGAAATACAGTCGAGACTATTGCCGCCGAACTATCGCACCGATTGTCGCGCCTATGGGTCGCTGCCCGACCGACGCCGACATATCGCGATCCGTACGGACTGTTTGTCAATATGTCTATTGAGAAGATTGCGAATACAGTGTAAAACCAATATTTTAAAAGGGTTTCCGTTTCCGTTAAAACCCGAGTTTTTCCCGAAATATTCTGACCAAAAGTCGGTCAAACATATTGATAGAGATGTCGATAACTGTTTGCAAACTTCGATGGACTCCGAACTCAATGTCTGTGAGAATATGTGTCGAAAGGATTGTTTGCAACGAATATATAATTTGCGTTTCAAGGATAGGATTGCATTGAAAAGTGCGGAAAAAGTGGCGATTATTCGCGTAAAACACAACCGATTGCCCGATCAGGTCGTCGTACATATGCCCGAAATGACGGCCATTTCGTTCGTATCGAACTTCGGCGGTTTGGTCGGCATTTGGCTGGGACTGTCACTCCGCGATTTGACATGGTTAATTTTCTACGTGTTTTCATTACATTAATTAAATTAACAAATAATAGGAATATAACTTGTTTAATGATAATTACATAATAATATTATATTGCATTAATACATAACATTTTAATAAATAAATTTTAAAATATTATTTTCTATGTAAAAATAAACGTAAATAATTTTAACCACTTACTATTAATAAAATTTTATTACTGAATTTTATCTAATTACAACATTAATAGTTTGAAATTAAACAAATAAAATAATATTTAATAAAATTAACATAGTTGAGATTATTATTCACATCTTTACAACGGGACAATAAAAAATATAACTGTTACTATGATTATACTTATTCAATTAATTATGTATTTTTTTTGATAAAAGCCATTATTAATTATATTTATAAATTATTTATTTTAATTTATTTTTTAATGCAATTATATTATTAAATTATTGTTAAAACGAGTAACTTGTTACTACAATTAATGTGCAATTAATAAATTAGAACGCAAATATCATTTATGACAAAAAGCATAACCAAATAACAAGTTAGTAACTATTAAATTAAACATGTTATTTTGAATTTAAATTTAATTAATTTAATAAGCTTAAATCGAATATGAATATTAGTTAAATTTTAAGCAAATAATGCAATTTCGGATTGAATGCAATTAATATTTTTTATTAAAGATTTACGATCAAATAAAACATGATAAAATTAATACAACTGAACAAAATCAAGGATAGTCCGTATGCATGAAATGTCTAACCGCCGTAACCCTGTCAGCCACCGCCACAGAGTTCTTAGCCATAGCCTCGATGACCGGTGAACACCGGGTATGGGCGGCCGGACCCGATTCGGCCGGACTCGCGTCGGCGACCGCCACCGTATTGCGCCTCTACTGTAGTCACGGCTAGAATTGGTTTTAATGATTAGTTTAGAAACAATACAATAATTCGATTGATTAGTACAATACCCGCAATGATCAAGCAAATTGAAAAAACAATCAGTGCAACTTTATTCATGATAAATGTGTTTTAGTATTATTGTTTTTTACTCAAGCTTACTTTTAGAAATTTGTGGCAGTTATATTTTTCCTTATATAATGAATAAATTATGTAAATGTAAAATGGTTATACATTTTTGCATAACGGATGATAAAATATTACCTGTTATTTTAAACGGATGTGTCGAGCTATTTTTTTAAAATTTTATTATGAAAGTATTGTTACATTATTCTGTTTAAAATTTATATATTTCCATTTTTGCTTACATTTATCTATGTAGATATTAATTCTATTTACATACATATTATACATAGATAATGTATAGGAATAAAAATTTATTAACAAATAAAACAATAATGCTGCTTTGCAAAGTTTACTAAATAAATTGTATTATTTTTAATTATAAATAAATTTATTTTTGATAAAAATAATTGTATTTGTTACTATAAAACATCAGTTTTTATATCAAAATTTAAGCTAAATAAATTAATAAAATTATACATTTTATTTTAAATTAAAAATTTATTTAACAATAAAATATTTAAAAGAATAACAGTTTAATTTTAAGAAAATAATGTAATTTCGGATTGAATGCAATTAAGATTTTTATTAAAGAGTTAAAATCAAATTAAACATGATAAAATTAATACATGTGAACAAACGATTTTCAATTAATGTGAATTAATGCCACATGCCACCGGGCTTGGGTCGGCTACCGTAGCCGTGCCCGCGTCCGATAGCACCGGCGTATGGCTCATACGGTTCCTCTGTTAGATCGCGTCTATGTCTAGTCGCGGCTAGAATTCATCATGATTAGTTCAAAAACAATGCAATAATTCGTTTGATTAGTACATTACCCGCAATAATCAAGCAAATCGCAAAAACAATCAGTGCAACTTTATTCATAATGAATGTGTGTTTAATATTATTGTTTTTTATTCAAGCTCACTTTTAGAAATTTGTGCCAATTATAATCTTCCTTATATAGTGAATAAATTATGTAAATGTAAAATAGTTATACATTTTTGAATAACGAAAGATAAAATATTACCTGTTATTTTAAACGGATGTGTCTGGCTATTTTGTTTTAATTTTATTATAAAAGTACGGTTACATTATTCTGTTTAAATTTTATATATTTAAATTTTTACTTACTTTTTATCTATGTAGATATTAATTCTATTTACATTATACATAAATAATGTATAGGTATAAAGAATTATTAACAAATTAAAAAAAGATTGCTACTTTGCAATCTTTACAAAACAGTTGTATTATTTGCAATTATAAATAAATTTACTTTTAATAGGAAATTGGATTATTTTGCAGTTAAAACAGCAGTTTTTATTTGCACAAATATCAAGCTAAATAATTTACTAAATTATGCATTTTATTTTAAATTAATGTTTTTTGTAACAATTAAATAATTAAAAAAATATTAGTTTAATTTTTATAGAAATAATGTAATTTTGGAATTAATGCAATTAAAAATTTTATTAAAGAGTTAAGATTAAACATAACATGATAAAATTAATACAACTGAACAAAAGATTTTGAATTAATAAGGATTGTCCGAACGCACGGGTGTTTAACCTCCACGACCATATCCGCCTCCTCCACGACCGCCACCATATCCGCCTCCTCCACGACCGCCCCCGTAGCCGTAGCCACCGCGCCCTCGATTCGAACCGTAAGCGCTGCCGGACCCGCGTCGGCCACCGCCGCCGTATTGCGCCTCCACTGTAGTCACGGCTAGAATTGGTTTTTATGATTAGTTTGAAAACAATACAATAATTCATTCAATTAGTGAAATACCCGCAATAATCAAGCAGATTGCAAAAACAATCAGTGCAACTTTATTCATTTTGAACGTCTTTTATAATTTCTGAATTTTAATTAAGTTAAGTTATCTTTTAGAAATGTGTGGCAATTATATTTTTCTTTATATAATGAATAAATTATATAAATGTAAAATTGCTACACATTTTTGCATAACGGATGGTAAGATATTACTTGCTATTTTAAACGGATGTTATGTCTGGCTATTTTGCTATAATTATTAAATTATTATTACATTATTCTGTTTATACATTTTTATATTTTTACATTTTATACTTTATATATTTAAATTTGCATTTATTTTTATCTATAAATAAATAAGGTATTGGTATAAAGATTTATATACAAATAAAAAAAATATTGCTACTTTGCAAACTTTACAAAACAGTTGTATTATTTGTAATTATAAATAAATTAACTTTTGATAGGAAGTTGGATTTTTTTTGCAGTAAAAACACCAGTTTTTTGACACAAAATACCAAGCTATAAAAATTATTAAATTATACATTTTATTTTT
The DNA here is from genome assembly GCA_034697605.1 of Metabelba pulverosa. Taxonomy (NCBI): domain Eukaryota; kingdom Metazoa; phylum Arthropoda; class Arachnida; order Sarcoptiformes; family Damaeidae; genus Metabelba; species Metabelba pulverosa. Next base: position 12,647 of record JAQIXC010000318.1, on the reverse strand, counting down.
AATTAAAATTTATTTAAAAATAAAATATTTAAAAGAATATTAACTTAATTTTAAAAAATAATGTAATTTCGGACTAAATGCAATTAAAAATTTTATTAAAAAGTTACAATCAAATATAACATGATAAAATTAATACAATTGAACAAAATATTTTTAATTAGTAAGGACTGTCCGAATGCGCGGGTGTTTAACCGCCATAACCGCCATAACCCCGTCGCCCACCGCCACCATATCCGCCGCCATAGCCTCGTCGACCTCCCCCGTAGCCGCCGCCGCCCCCGTAGCCGCCGCGACCGTACCCGCCGTAGCCGCTGCCGTACCCGCGTCGGCCACCCCCACCAAACTGCGCCTCCACTGTAGTCATGGCTAGAATTTGTTTCAATAATTAGTTCAAAAACAATATAAGAATTTATTTAAATAGCAAAATACCCGCAATGACCAAGCAAATGGTAAAAACAATCAGTACAGCTTTATTCATTGTGAATAGGTTGTAATATTATTGTTTTTACACAGGCTTACTTTACTTTTATTAATTTATGACAATTATATTTTTTATATCACACCGCATAATGAAAAAAATGTATATGTAAAATTATTATAAAATTTTCCATGACGGAAGGTAGTATATTGCTGGTTATTTTAAACGGATGTATCTGGATAGTTTGTTGTAACAGAATTATTAAAGTATTATTATGTTATTCTGTTTATAATTATAATGTATTTATTTTTTATTGTACATTTAAATTTCTACAATATCACTTCCTTTTAAGTATGTAGATGGTAATTCTATTTAAATTATAAATAGATACTATGTAAGTGTAAAGTTTAAAAAAATAAAACAATGTTGCTTTGCAAAATTTACAAAAAGGTTGTATTACTTACTATAGTAAACTACTATACTCATAGTAAATTTACTTTTAATAGAAGATTGTATTTTTTTAGTTAAAACAAATATAATATTTTTTAATAAAAATGTATTTCTGCGGAATTCATAAATAAAAATAATACCTGAGAAGTATTTAAACATTCTAATATTGTATTGAAAGAACTAATGCCGACCAAACCGCCGCAGTTTGATACGAACGAAATGGCCGTCATTTCGGGCATATGTACGACGACCTGATCGGGCAATCGGTTGTGTTTTACGCGAATAATCGCCACTTTTTCCGCACTTTTCAATGCAATCCTATCCTTGAAACGCAAATTATATATTCGTTGCAAACAATCCTTTCGACACATATTCTCACAAACATTGAGTTCGGAGTCCATCGAAGTTTGTAAATATTATACTAAAATATATTAATATAATTAATCTAATTATGTTTTAAAGATAATTACTTTCACAAGGTTAAATTAGTAAAAATATTCGTTTGTAACAATATAACAGGAAATATTTTCAATGCTTAAAATAGACATAATGTCATTAATTAGTCCATAAAATTAAATAATTAATTTACTGCAAGTTTAATTTAATATAGATGTTTTTAGCTCAAATTTCTTCCTTGTTGTGAATAAAATAACAAGCAGATATACAAACAAATTACCGAAATATGACACAAATTGAGCCAAACGAGCGATTGCCGGAACATCTGGTCATCCCTTCGGCGGCGAATCAATTGTTTCGAATCGGTTTGGGTTTCGATAGCGTCGGCGACGATCACTGCAGTCATGCGAACCGAAGGAATGCAATAAACAAACCGATTGTCGTATTCGTTGTAATGGTTTTGACTTTAATTAAATCTTTTGTCAATCTATTACCGAATAGCGACGACTCATACCTACTAATAATTACCAGCGATTTCACTCATTATTATGGAATGCGTTATCATTTCAACATATATGCTATTTTATTCACATTAATTGCTTTAAGCATTCACATTTTATACTATTACAATTATAAGCATGGTATTAAACCGACATTTCTGGCCGTATTTGAAATGATGTCGGGTTTGAGGTCGCCGGCCAGTGTTGGCCTAACGGATACGAAACAGATTCGAAAACTTCTGCGTAAAACAAAATATTTATTTAAATTAAGCATGATTAATAATAAATATGTTATTCCAATTGCTACAAGTACGATGTTCATTTTTCCGGGCACATTTTATCAAAGTATAGAGGAAATTATCATGTTTATTTTGCCCAACACAATTACATATGCATTATTTGCATATTATTCTATGTCAATTGTTGTTTTCGAGCTAGTTTATTTTTATTTACTATGTTGCTATTTAATTGCTAAAATTAAAGCAATTAATAAATTAACAGCCAAATCAATATTTCATTTAGTTAGTTTAGAACATGCTCATTCAATAAATCGTATTCAACAAGAAATTATTGAGTACAACTGTACTTTTTGGTCGAAATTCTTACTTGTTTTCTGGTTAACATACGGCGCAATGATTGTCTTTCTATTATACGTGCTGCTATTTATTCAACTATCAATTGTTTATAAAATTATCTATGTTTATGTAGTAACTATGTATGCTACATTATTTATTTTTATATTGTTCACTGCGTCTGCGGTTAACTCCAAAGCAAATCAATTATATCATCGCTTGAATCAAATGCTTGTTTTCTTCCTATTTAAGTACCATGTAAGAATTTCGGAAAGTAAACGAAAGTCCTATAGGATTGTTATAAATTTATTAAAAGTAAACTATACGTTAATATATAATATTTCATTAAGCTATTATTTTATTAATATATTTTTATCCATTTTAGTGGCAGTCAATGATCGAACGATTAGCGTTGAAAAATATCGGATTTTCGTGCTATACTTTGTTTACAGTCAACTACTTTCGCTGTTACGAAGTGAGAAAGTTTACCATGCTTAAGAAATAATAATTAAACATTTATTTAATATTTATTCTTTTGCTTTTTGTAGATAGTTGTTTATTTAATATGTCTATTCCTGAAGATTATAGACATTTCTGACACGAATACAAGTTAAATACATGTTATAAAATTCCTATTACAATAACTACATATATAATAAATAGTTATATTTATATTTCAATGTATTGCATAATTTACAATATAAAATAATAAGTATTATTTATTGTATTACATTTAGATAATTATATGTCGAGTTGGCAATTTGTTATTTTTATTGCTAATAAATTTTACCTTCTCACATATTTGAACCTATTTATTTATTAAATAATTAAAAATTTTTATACATATTATTCGCGCAAAAGTGTAAAATTAATTAAATAAATTAGTAGATTACAAAATGTTTATGTTAAAAATATAATTTATTAAGTATATTCATTTTTAGCAAATTATATAATTCTATTATATAAATTTAATTAATAAAATAAAGTTTTACATTGTTATATATTAAAGATTCATGTTTATTTAATATCAATATTTATTTTGCGTCAATAAAAAACTTATAATATAAAATTCAATTTTTAATTAAAATAAAATACTTTTATCAAGCTTACACAAATTTAAGCTATAAACAACATAATAAAGAGTTTCTATCTTCGAAGTTGTCTTGATAATATTTTAGAGATTACTATAAAAATGTTTAACGTAAATTACAACATGATTATCAAATTATTATGTTTGATGGAATGTGTTTATCATTTATATACTCTAAATGTAATCTACTTTTCATACGAAACGCAAACGAACGCCAAATATAAGTTCGAAACAGACGTATCTATACTGGCAATCAGTATTTGCTTTGATAAAACATTCATGCTTAAAAATACTACCGAGAATAAGAAATATTTTAATAATGCACTAAACCGCGTTGAATTATTGAAACAAATGAGCGAGCTAGAAATTCAGAAACAATTTAGCATGCTCTATTCACCAAGGGAAGTATTTGAATGGGGGGATGTCGTCACAAAATACTACCCTGCTCATCGGCAATTTTAGCGAGTCGATAATTCACTACTTTTATTGTTTTACAATTTATCCCAAAGCAAGCTTTATTTCAAATACAAAAAGAAACGTGCTAATTACTTTGAACTTAAGAAACAGATCTCAAATCGAAAATAGCGAGATACAAATTCACATGCGTTCGCACGATAAACATCTTTCGTATAATTTCGGCGAAAATTCCGAAACAATTCGGATAAATAGTTCGGACTATTCGCTGATAACAGTACGCAAAACAGTAGTGAAGTATCACTTCCACGCGATCAACACGTCGTGTAATGAACGGCAAACGCGCGAACAATGTATCCGCGAATGCAATAAAATATATTTACAAAATTACAATTTTAGCCATGCTGAAATGCTTGAGAATAATCTGCGTGGGGTTAAGAGGCAGAATGTAATCAGCATGCATATTAAAAGGGCCGATTGCACCGATCGGTGCACTCGTATCACCGATTGTTTGACCGAATATTTCGCATTACATGTCGATAGCAGTGATTGGTTCGGAAATAATTTGACGGATTATCGCATTTTTGTTGAATATCCGACGCATCCGACCACTACTTACGAGGTCTGTCTCCGGTTGTCGTTCCCGGAGTTCTTGTGCCTCTTATCGAGTATTCTTAGTCTTTGGTTTGGTTTCAATATTCTATTGTTTACCGACTTTCTGATTATAGCATTTAACAAATTACAAGTTAACCAGTTTTTTTGTTTAAAAATAATTAAACCAAATATTCACGTAAATAATATACAAATGCTTTCAAATCGCGTTAAACCAAATCGGGTTAACTCTATGAATATACGACAAATTTATGTCGAACCAATTAGTTAACAGTCAATTTAATCATGCTCTTATGGATTTGGCACAAGAAGATAATTTAACAACATTAATTAATTAATACGCGTAGCAATACTTATTTAATTACAAATTTATTTATTTTATTTACAAATTTGTAAAATAAATAAATATATTGAAATTTGTTTATTTAATTTAGAAAGATACATTTTATTCAGTTGAAAATGTAAAATTAATTAATTAAATTGTTTGATTAAAACATATTTACGCTGGAAGTTTATGTTATTTATTAAATAGATATAATTTTAACAAATTAAAAAACTCGACTGCATAAATTAAAGTAATTATGTAAACAAGTTTACATATTGTCCTACATATTATTTTTAAAAATGCATGTTTATTTAATATTAATATTTGTTTTACTCCAGCAAACAACATATATTATTTAGTTTTTAATTAAGATAATATATTTTCGTCAAACCTAAACAGATATAAGATATAAATTTAATCGCAATTTGATCGATGAAAAAAAAACTTAACAAAAATTTTTATTTTTTTACTTATTTTTAAAAATTTTTAGAAAAATGTATAAAGTAAATTGCAACATTATTATTAAACTGTTATGTCTGACGGGATGTGTCTATCATTTATATACATTAAATATAATCTACTTTTCGTACGAAACGCAAACGAACGCCGAATATAAGTTCGAAACAAATATGTCGATACCTGCGATCAGTATTTGCTTCGATAAAGCATTCATGCTTAAAAATAACAATGAAATTAGTATTTTGTTTAAAAATGCAACAAACCACAAGGAATTATTGTATCTAATGAGCGAGCTAAATATTGAAAAACAATTCAGCTTGCTCCATCCACCAAAGCAATTATTCGACTGGGAGGTGTCGCCAAGCAATACTACCATGCTCATCGACGATTTCAGCGAGTTGATAATTCATTACTTTTATTGCTTTACAATTTATCCCAATGCAGATTGGATTTCAAATATAAAAAACAACATGTTAATCTCATTGAACGTAAAAAACAAATCGCAAATCCAAAATAGTGCCATGCACATTCAGATGCATTCGCACGACAAACAGCTTTACTATAATTTCGACGAAAACTCCGAAACAATTCGCATAAATAGTTCGGACTTTTCGGTGATAACAGTACGCAAAACAGTAGTGAAGTATCGCTTCGATGCGATCGACACTTCGTGTAGTCGACGGCAAACGCGCGATCAATGTCTCGATGAGTGCTATAGTATATATTCACAATATCATAATTTTAGCCATGGTAAAATGCTTTCAAATGGCCTGCGTGGAACTAAGAGGCAGAATGTAATTACCATGCATGTTAAAAACGACAATTGCACCGATCGGTGCACTCGTATCACCGATTGTTTGACCGAATATTTCGCATTACATGTCGACAGCAGTCAATGGTTTGGCAATAATCGTACGGATTATCGCATTTTTATCACATATCCGACGCATCCGACCACAACTTACGAGGTCTGTCTCCGGATGTCGTTCTCAGAGTTCCTGTGCCTCTCCTCTAGTGTTCTCAGTCTTTGGTTTGGTTTCAATATTCTATTGTTTACCGACTTTTTGATTCTAGCATTTAATAAAATTAATAATTATTTGCAAATTAACAACTTTACCTTGTTCAAAATAAATGCGCATACTATTCAATTTAATAATATCCAGTTCTTTTCAAATCAAGTTAATCCTAATCAACAAATTAATGTTGCACCGATAAATTAGCAAATAGTTTAGCAATGCTATATTCTACATTTGACTTCACATTATAAATTTACAAAATTACTTAATTAATGTTAGCGAAAGTAATGTTAACCATGTAAATAAATACTTGTTCGTGTTAATTAAGATTATCTAAAAATAACAACTCACTTTATTGCTAATTTGTAAATTGATTTTATTTGTTCATGGACCTATTTTATTAAATACACAATATTTATAAATTACATTTATATTACAATATAAGTATTATACTTATATTTAATACATGCCGTAGAAAGTACATGTTTTGAAAATCATAAGTAAACTAACGTTGTAATTTATGCCATATAGTTTAGTAAAAATTATCTTTTTAAAAATAAATGTTAATTGCTAATAACTATCGATTATCTAATCAATTAATTGTTCGGCTTTTTATGGACCCGAAGCTGATGACGCGTGTCGAAATAATTACTATGTAAAAAACTTGTTTTAAAAATATTAAAATACAGAATAGATTTTATCATTGGAGACACAAACTTAGCAATCGTAATAAGTATCTCATAAGCAACTTTTCATAGCATGTGATTAAATATATAGGTAACATGGTTAAAATTAATAAATATCATTAATCTAGGCACTATAGCTTTGACATCAAGCCTATCATCAAGAAGTAGGTGACGACGTTATGGGCGCAGTAGTGATAAAACTGCTGGTTATTCATTGGAAACAAATCCAAGCAATAGAACCCAATCTGACGGCCGGACAGCGACTCAACGAACGCAACGATTCGTAAGTACTGCCGAATTGTGGTCTTATTGTGCGATAAGAAGCCATACAATAGAGGATTGGGTTTATGCGCCCATCGGTTGACGAGTGAAGCGAACAAATTGATCAAAAATACCGCCGAAAATATGACCACAAATGCAAGTGCGGCGATGAGTCGTATATAGAAATTCGTACTCTTCTCGTGCATTATGTTTATGAGTATCATAAGCGCCGGCGTTCCGATATAATACAGTATAAATATAATGTATTTAAACGTTTTATTCAGATCTACTGTCTGTTTGTACGCCGAGTGATGTTCATCGATGGCTCTCAACAGCAGAAATTGATTCTTCCGTTTCAGACTAATCGCGATTTTGTCCGCAATTTCCCGAAACCGGTATTTGAGGTAAAGCGTCGATAGCATAGCCCCCGTAAAGCCGACCGAAACTAATCCAAACAATTTGATTTCGAATAGTATTGTAATTATTGCCCAAAATATTATGCTTATGACCAGAAACCCCGAATTCGGGTCGAAATACGCGATAACCGACGGAGTGATCAGAGCTGTCGATGCGATGACAACTAACGGCCAGAATGTGAAGCGAATGAAGTATTCGGTCATTAGGTTAGTCTTCACGACCAGTCGTCTCGTATTGAGTGCATTCAACGCCGGAATGCGTTTGTGTTTGAAGTGATAGAGAAATCGATATAAACCCGAAGTGTTCGTCATTTCCTGGTATTGTATCACAACATGAATCGCGAATATGGCGGCCGAACCGATACCCATAAACCCGGATAGAAGCGACTGTTTGCCATACAAATAGTTGGCATCGCTTGCGATGATTCGCATCCATTGCGCGTCGATTAGCGCCGATAACCCGTAGCGAAGACATGTCATAAGTACTGCGATATTCCAACAAATGGTGAATACGATTCGGCGCTTCGTTTGCATTTCGGTCTCGTATTCGCCGAAATTGTTTGATACGAGAAAACCATACTCTTTAGCATACTTTTCCAATTTTATGATTGCTACTTTCTCGTCGATGTAGCTCCATTGTTTGAACTTGTTGTAATTTTCGCGAATTAAATTTCGTAATGTTGTAACTTTGCTTAATACGGACAGAAAGCGCTTGAAATTCATCTTGGATAGATTATTCATTGTGCTATTTATTTTCGATTTATAAGTTATTATCATTATTATTTAAAATAATATGAATATTCTAAAATATTTTTTGTGATTTAAATATTAATTTATTTGCTATTTCTTTACACCATTACTTTCATTTAGTTAATTATATATTTTAATATTTATTATATTTATTTAATATATTAATACGCATTATACTGTATGTTTATCCTTAACTAAGTTAAATTTTGCAAGCAGTAATTTTATGTTTTCATGTTTGTTGGTAAACAGAAATTGCATCAATCATTCTTAATCAATTAAAAATATTTAAATAAGCAATTATAATGATTTATTATTGTATATATTATATAAATACTAAATATTGATTTGAATATAAACTATTATATCTATTTATAATATAATAATGTTATTATAAAATGAATTATTATAAGGTGATTTTATTTTTAAACATGTTTACGTTTATCTTTGATAATTTATATATTATAAATTTGCAGTAAATAACTTTCCTTCAGTATTCACGGTTCGGTTTCACTATTATATTGTTTACTGATTTTTTAATTTTAGCATTTAATAAAATTAACAATTATTTACAAAATAATAACTTTCCCTTGTTCAAAATGAATACACATACTACTCAATTTATTAATATTTATATGTTTTCAAATCAAGTTAATCAAAATCGGCAAAATAATGTTGCACCGATAAATTAGCAAATAGTTATCAATACTATATTCCAAATTTGACATAATATTAAGTTATTTTACAAAATTAATTAATGTTAGCCAAAGTAATGTCAAGCATGCAAATAAATACTTGTTCGGCTTAATTAACATTATCTAAAAATAAAACTCATTTAAACTAATTTATAAATTATTTTTATTTGTTTATTAAATATTATATGCTAAATGTACATTGTAATTTTTATTCTATTTGATTAAACAAACTTGATTCTCAATTACATCATTCATTAAATATTTTTATAAAAATATATATGTAAAGTAAATTGATAAATTTTAGAACTTCTAGTGATACGATTGTATCCAAACTTTTCTAATTAATAAAGAAAAGGTTCTAGTTTTTATAATCCGCTGTAAAAATAGTTCAAACTATTCCGAAATAGGCCCGAAACAATTCAAAACTTAGGCTCAATCTATAGCCAAGTTCAGATAAATTCTATCTAAGTTTATGATTTTGTTTGTGTGTCAAAAGATATTTTTGTCCTAAACTAAACACTTTCATTATATGCTCATATCTTTAATTTTGTACTGTATACTATTTACCCATATTGTTCTAATTAGATATTCCCAGAATAACCTTGCTGAGTTGAGCGAAAGGCTTGACCAGCGAATCGAGTTTAGCCCAGAATTGGGGCCAAAGCACTGGCTATATAAACAGTGACTTTTGGCGAACCTCGTGTTTTGCCATTTCTTTACAACGAATTTTTGTAAAAGTTTTGCCTTATTTTTAACAACCAATTGTTGTATTGATTTTGATTTAAAATCTTAAAATAAAAATACATTGAATATTCAAAAACGACTGCAAAATTATTTCTAAGTTTTAAACTGTGCGACAAAAACGCTAGTTTCGAAGCGAAAGCGACTCGTCTGGCGTTACATACAGTATATAATTTTATAGTTGAATTTCTATTCAATATCTTGTACAGTGCGAACGTCTTCATCACTTTGCAATGTATAAATTTGATTATTGCTTATAATAGAATTATTAACATTGATTTTATAGAATAAATTCGATATAAAAACATTCTTATAATAATTTTTGATTCTAAAGCCAATACTAAGACAAAAATCGGTAAACAATATAATACTAAAACCGAACCAAAGACTGAGAATACTAGAGGAGAGGCACAGGAACTCCGCGAATGATATCTTCAGTGAGATCTCGTAGGTAGTGGTCGGATGCGACGGATACGCATAGCGTATGGTATATGCGTTCAAATGATAGCTATTCCAGCCGACGATGGCATCCAAATCGTAATAATTAGTCGTGCAGTAGACTACTCGATTACATAATTTTTTACAATTAGGCATGCCAATAATCGGTGTAACCGTGCCGTTGAATTTCACCCCACCCTCTGCGTACGATATAAAATCTGTATAATTTTGTAAATATTTTCCGTCGCATTCGCGGAGACACTGATCGCGTGTTTGCCGTCGACTACACGACGTGTCGATCGCATCGAAGCGATACTTCACTACTGTTTTCCGAACTGTAATCAACGCATAATTTGATTGATTTAAACGAATTTTTCGCAATTGTTTGCCGAATATCGCCGAATGTACTCTAAGGTGTATTTCATTGCTTTTGATATTTTGTTTATTTTTAATAATAATAAATAAGTTCAAATTATCTTTTATTTTGCCGTTTAACATGTCTGAATAAATGGTTGCGCAATAATCGTCAAAGTAAATTCGTTCAGTGTAGTTTTTAAATTCAATTTTTCGACGTTTCCATTCGGTTTCAGTATAATATGATTTTGTAAAAAATATTTTACTTGGTAATTCAAACAAGTCAAATTGCTCATTTATTTGCATATTATTTAGTTTCTGTTTTATATAGTTACTCGATTTGTTTGAGAAGTCAGTTGAATTAAGCACACTTTGTTTTAGCATGTATAATTTGTCAAAACAAACGCTAATCAGTGGTATTGAAAAGTGTGTTTCGTATTCGTACTTAACATTAGTAGTGGTTTCGTACGAAAAGTAGATTCCATTCAATGTATATAAATGATAGACACATCCCAACAGACATAACAGTCTAAAACTATTTTGTGAAACATACTCCATTTTTAAAAAAGAATACTTGTGTAATACGAAACAAACAAAATATGAATGTAAAATAAATTATATAATACCTTGTTTGCTATTAACGCACAATGCATTTAATAATACAACGTACATTTATTATAAATAATAACATTCAAATATAATATTTACACAATTATTATTTATACTGTTTAAACGTAATTATAAAATATTTATTAAGTAAACAAGCAATATTTAATAAACATATTCTAATTACAATAAATTACATTATCTCCAATAAAATTCTTATAATAGATACATAGTATTTTTTTATTTATTTTATCATTTATTTAATCATAGAATATTTGTAAATATTGTTAATTTAATAAACAATATAATATTAATACCTAATTAATATAGTAATATTTAACAGATATGTTTACAATATATTTGGTTTCTCACATTTTGACTAGTTAAATTATTTAATATTTATAATGCATATACTTAGCAAACTTTTAAAATATTGATTTATATTAATCCAATAATAAGTTTTGGCAAATAAATCCTTATTTTATGATTCGTACAATTCTTCAACTAGTTTTGGAATATCACTTACAAATAAAAATATTGATTTATATATTATCGCAGTCTTTATTTATAAGATAAGCTAAGCTGTAATTTATAGAGTTTTAATTATATTAAAATTAATTGCAGTTATTAAAGCATTTATAATTATAATTTACAAGTATCATATTATGAATTATTATTATCATTTTTTTAAGTTTGACAAATAAAAACTACGTCGCCGAGTTTTTTTTAATTTTAGTTTATTATATTTATTCCATACAGTATATATTTTGCAATTATTAGCAAACACATTTGTCATCGAAAAACTCAATGGACGGAAATCAATGGTTGGAAATGGCATTTTAGGAAATATTCTCATAGAAGTCAATATTCCGATATTTAATATCGAAAATTACAAACAATAAAATAATGAATACATGCTAAAATATGTCTTAGTGTGATTTTTCAAACCAGCATGGTGAACCTAGAAGATTGAGTTATGGGAAACCTAAGTTGTAATTTTAATAAAAACATTTAAAAAACTATCTGATTTAATAGTTTATTTCTTTCATAAAGTATGCTTGGTATAAATAATTATTGTTAATTAATAAATAATAAATATATAAACTATATAAGAAATATATAAACATTATAATTTTTGATTGAAACAAACATTTTTATATAATTTAACAATTACAATAAATGTTGATAAACTATTTAATATCATGTACAAAAATTAATAATTAAAGCAAATATTCAGTTTTAACATAGGATTTATACAATTATATTAATGTAATTGTAATGTAATGTAATGCTATTAATTAATAACTAATACAAAACATAATTGTTTCAGTTTACAGTTTCCAGGCCAACAATTTCCAGCATAATTTATTTTGTTATAACCAAGTTTAGGATAATTCAAGCCAAAGTAAAATTGGCGCTTATAAAAACGATTTTTAACTAGATTAATCATT
>JAQIXC010000317.1:0-31781 GCA_034697605.1 Metabelba pulverosa | reverse complement strand
GTTTAATTAATTTCACTTATTATTATTTATATATCACAAAGATGTAAGTTATGGACATAAATATTATAAAACATATAATGTTTTAATATATTTTAATTAAATTTAATTGTCTAAGACTTTTGTTATATCAGATTTTTATAGATAGCACTATATAGCATAATGAAATTTTGAGTGAAATTTTGAAATTAAGGTGAAAATTTCAGTGAAATTTTGCGAAAATTTCAGGTGAAACGTTCCCAAAATTTCACTACTAACAACCCTAGATATGCCAAATAATTTCACACTGCAAGTATATAAATCAGTTGCCGTAGGAACTTGGCCCACATTGCATCAGCGAGTTATCATGCTTATTGAATAGAGAATATCAAGATAAACAACATTTGTATGAGTGAAAAGTTTGTCAGGAAAATAGTTTACCCGCTAGAGTATGGAATTTCAAAGTCGTAATATATGACATGTATATATAAAATCCTACTAAATCGATCATGCTGATTACGAATATGGTGTCAGATTTGAGATATCTCATCAAATAAAAAAAATGCTGTCATTTCTATTGGGCTTATAATGAGTTGTGAATAAAGTTTTGTTTCTCCGCAATACTCCACTTTCCCAAAGCGGACGAAAATATCTGACGGGTGTTATGGCGTCGGTTATAGCCATCTTTAGCGGTTTAAATAGGATTTATGTACATTATCAAATGCAACATGATATAAAAATATAAATAAAAATGAACATTGATATTTTAATATTATTATTTAATGAGAGGACTATTTTTATCAATTTAGTTACTGTAGAACTTTTAAATGTGTAATATTATCGGCAGTAATAACATTGATGAGCATTAGCGACGAACAATTTTACCTGTTGAAATTTTTAACTTATGCAATGCTATATTCAAATTTATATATAGCATGAATGATTAATTAATCCAATGTTTTAATTTAATACAATTGATAATAATTTTGCATAAAAAGGCGTTAATTTCTGACATGATACAAACGTGGGTTCAAGACTTCTATAATTAGTAAACTCACATATTATCAAAGTTAAAGTTATCATCAATTATTATAATTCAATTTTGAAGCATGCTTAAGTATAAAGATGAAAAGTTTATCTGTTATTACGAATGTAAATGCAAACGAATTAATGCATGTATTCGGGTGTGGCTTCGGTTGGCTTTCGGTTCGCTTTCGTTCCGTTCCCTCCGATTACAACCGAAACGACCGAATCATTTAAATTATACGTCAATTCTTAAGAGACACATAATTATGACTACACTGCTCTTTTCTTTCTTCCAAACAGGCTTTAAATTGTTTATTTAAATTAGTTTATTCTTATAGTCTAATGCAATAATGATAACTATAATTAAATATTGCTCGACAGCAGAGCCGCACACTGGGCCAAAATAGGACCACTACAGTAAACCCCCTTACCTTAAACCGGCAACATACAATTGGTTAAAATTGTTGACTAATTCTAAATTGTAAATACATTTTGCTTTCAATAATCTGGGACTTTGAAAATGTTAAATAATATAAAATAAATTATCACCAAGGTAGCCCAAAATCAGTAGGTTTTAGTGTAGTGGCCCTTTTGTGTAGTGCTGAACGAGTTTACGCCATTGCTCTACAGTTGCTCTACAGTAAACTTTAAGCAGTAAAACTGCTGACCAAATTGCTAATTATTCCTATTGTATATTAAATGGTATTTGTTCTTGATTATAGATTTTAATAATTCAACTTTAAAATTATTAAAACTTAAACTGAATTGCTAACTTTATAATATTTTATTTAAATTAAAATGTCTGATATTTTGTTTTATAAATATTTAATTAAATCTGTGTAACATTAAATTAATGGACTAAAGGTTTGACTGAATTTAACAGCCTTTGTAGCAAGTCGTATCAAAATCTATCAAGTTTAAGTATTAATTTAGGTATAAAAGTTATTTTGGCTGTTCTTTGCAAAAATGTTTATATATATATATATATTTATTGCGATATTTAAGAACAAAATTATTATTATTACAAAATTAAAGACAAATTTACAATAATTTTAAAATTACTGTACTGTATGAATTATTTATTATCAATTTTTGCTGTTTGAATATTGATATTGAAATTTCATTCTGGTTAAAATTTTTATACCCGTACTAGAAATCTATTTTACATTTCGTCAGTTTTATAGTTTAAGAATTTCCAAAAGACTATATATTAATGTTTATTCAGTTTATTCAATATATTCTTTTAGCGCAAAACCTATTTTAAGAAATTCTTATTTTTATATTTATTGGCAAAGAATACTCTACACTGCTCTTTTACTGTATTTCTAACCTGTTTCTACTTACTAAATTATATAAATTTTAACTATAAATATTATAAAATGTAAATATATGGAAAAATATATTTACGCTAAAAATTAAATTATATTAAATATACATTAGTATTATTATAAATTTTATCAAAAATAAGAAATCGAATAATTATGAAATTAAATTCTAAACTAGAGATACAGTATATCCCAAAAGAAATGAACGAAACGCAAGTAGTAGTAAAGTTTTTAAATTGTAGATTTAAAATGTTGCATTAATTTACTTCATTTTATTTTATATTATTATAATTTATTATAACATGTATATACTCATTAGCTAAAACTTTACAGTGATTAACTTGGGAACACTTTATTTGGTGGAAAAACATCTAAATGTAAAAAATAATGTAAAAAATCTAAAAATATCTTATTAAAAAGTTTTATTTAATATTGCATAATATTTAATATATAAAGCACAAAATATAAATTAAAGTTTTTAAAAATTACTTTTGTAATTTGCTCCAAATTCTTACATAACAAATAAAGGTCTAAATATAGATTATTTAAGTCAAATAAAGCATAAGTTATAAAAAGCTATTTGTCTTGTGTGGTTGCATTGTACAGGTAAACATTGTACAGTACAAATGTAAAATCAAAATGCATATATAGTAGAAGAGAATAGTGTAATAAACAGAGAAAACGCCGAACTATTAAACTCACAACTCGTCGGCTATGTCTGCAAATAGTGTACAACAGTTGAGGAGTTAATCAACTGATGATATACTGGAATAACACAAAGGAATTGTTGCTTTATATTAGAAGATCTTTCATTCAGTTAATTATGTTATTCTGGTTTAACATTCCATTTGCTTTACATTTACTCTCCTTTACAGTACTCTCCTCTGCTTTTACTATCTTTTTCTTAACAACATTTTATCTAAGACTTGAGCCAATATTCTCGCTTAGCTCTATATAATATAATGTACAGATTTTATTACATATAAATAATATAAAACTAAATAATTAAATTAACAATATAGATTTATAATTGGATGATTGGAAGTTAAGTCTATAAAATGTGAGTTTTTGCTTTTTTACATTATTGAAGAAAATATTATAAATATATTATAAGTTTGAAATACCTAATAATGTTCCTTGCTATAAATTTTTTTTAAATAGAGTTTATAAATATATTTAATATTTTCAAATGATTGTGCTCTTTTCTAGTTTCTAAAAGTATATATTAAATTATTATATTAAAAAAATACATTTTACTTTTAAAAATTCTAATTTTAATAATAAAAGTCCACAAAAATTTCATTTTAGCTGATTTTCTAATTTTATTTATGTAAAAACTATAATCATATTTTACAATATGTTTACATTAATCGGTTTTATATTAAATTATAATCTTAAATTTAAAATTTAATAATGTAAAATTTTAGACATTTCTCAATATTTTCAAAAATCTTGCAATTTTTAGAATTTGAATAATTCTAGTACTGTATCAAAATAAAAATTGTGCTGTACGTATATAATTAAATAAAATAGTTGAACAAAAATAATACAATTAATTATTTAACACTCAATAACTTAGCAATAAAATCTAGAGTGGTATTAAACTTGCCTTCTTTTAATTAACTTTAATATAAATAATGGATAAGTTAATATAATTTTGTTATATAGATATTGTAAGATAAAAATGTAAATTATAATATACGTAAAGTATTAATATTAAATATTATAATATATTGGAGTATATTAGAGCAAATATTGTATTGTATTAATTTTAGTAAGATACAAGAATAAATCAAACAAAATTATTTATGTATTAGGTTTTAGCATTCAATTAAAAGATAAAAGCATTAAATAATAAGAATAAACTTTGAATGGTCTTTTAGTTCGATTTAGTTTATTAAGATGTATTAATATATGGTAAATACACATATTATCTAAAAATTGTTGTAAACGCACCAAGCATCGTTTTTGGTTATCTACCTTAAAGGAGCTTTATGAATAAACCTAAATAGTCTGCAATATATTAAAACAAGTTTAGCCGCTAGAGGTCGGTAAAACTAAAAACTTGAATAAATAACTGAATAAAGTGAACAAAAAAATCAGGTTTCAGATGAGATTCAAAACTGCCTGGTAGAGTCAATTCAGGATAAGAGTGGTATACAAACCGCCATGTTATCAGCTGGTGAACAGCTGGAGCTCATCGATTCTTCCCTTTATAAAACACTATAATAATAATTGTAGCATAACCATATGATTAAGGTTGGATTAATGAATTTCATTGATCCACACTTTTGTTCAATATAGTAGTGTTGTGTAAAGGGTAGGAACGATAAGGTTCGCCCATATAAACCCATATAAACCCATATAAACTAATATATCGTTGGTTTGTGTATTTTTATTAAAACGTATTGACTCTAATATAACGCGGAAAGCGTTCAAAATATCACTAATATTACAGTTTGTAATCAATTAATATTATGAACAAAGAGTAAGAAGTACTTTACTATTCATTTAAAATATGTGTTCACATAATAATAAAACTCTAAATTTAATTTTAAGATTTTTTTTGAAAATTTCATATTAAAAGCTGTAAGAAGTTATTTAAAATATTCATTAATGTATTAATCTGATTGTTATCAAAGCAAAATAAATAGAAGACTAAGCAAAATAATATTTTAACTAGTTTAGTTTTAGATATTTAAATTTTGCTCAGCAAAGCCTACGCCCCCTTCTTTACCGCTTCTTAAACAAATTAATCAGTCTAAAAGCATATATAATTTAGAAAATAAAGCAAATAAAACTAAAAATGGGGTTTTTATTTGTAATATTCTTTAATTCTATAATAAAATATTTTTATTTAAATTAAATACCCTTTCAATATTTTACACAACTATGATGTATAGTTTAAAATTTGCTTATCTGTGTACAACAGATTAAAACCTTTTTAACACATATTTTTATGTCTATAATAAAATATATATGTACGATAATTATATAAATGCGAATAAAAAATTAACAAGCTAAAAATAGATTATTTTACTAAGTAGTCTGCAAAAGATAAATGATATGAAATTAAAATAGACTCAATTGAACATTATCTGTATTATAATTAATCAAAATAATAGGTTTTAAATATATTTTATACTTACAATTTAAACACTAATGCTAAAATATGATTTGTTATTTTAACGATTTTAAAAATTAAATTTAAATTGATACTTTGAATTATTAGCATACTTTTAATTTTATATAAAAAGTTTAATTTTACAAATATATCTTTTTAACAAACTCATTAGCATGTAAATCCTAATGTTAAAAATATTCTTGGCTTTTGTGTAATGGGAATTATTATTAAACTCAAATTTTAAACAGATACAGTCTAAACTCGTTATAACGAACCCCGATATAACGAATACCTCATTATAACGAACGGAGTGTCAAGAACGGGGAACCAATAGCACTAACTCTGTGTGTATTATACTCGTTATAACGAACCTCATTATACCGAATACCTCGATATAACGAAAGACTTTGTAGGACAATTACTATAAATTTCATATAAATATTGATCCGTTATAACGAACGACATTTTTTGATTATTTTTATATCACGTAATTTGTCACAAAAAAAGGATTTAAAATCACAAAATTTTACAAAACATATAATAAATATCCGTTTTTGTTAAACAATTTGTAAAAATTGTAAAATTTGTTGACTCAATAAGTTATACCGTATTCACGCGCAAGAGACATGTAGTTATCAGCAAGTTTGACAATTTTATAAAAATAGCTCTATATGTATTCTGTAGCTCTATACAGATATGTTGGTATAGGGTGAGATATCCGTATAAGATAAGGGACAAAACACTGCATTTTAAGATATTACATATTAAAATTAGAATGCAATTAAACAAAATATACTATTTTTAATTTCTTTGTTAATAGTAAACTTGTAATTATTTTTGATTAAATTAGTAAATTACATTACCGATAATTTTATTTTCTTAAAAAATTTTTTTTAAAAATTAACACAATTTATCAAAAATATTAAAAATATTAACTTAAGATTTTGATTACGTTTTTTATAAATTAACTTAGACTCAATAATTATAATAATTAATAATCATGCAATTTACTTCGTTTATAACGACATGTCGGTATTCCTCTAATAAATCAATAATTTTGCCTGCTGTAGTCTATATCACCATGTTGATGTTTGCGCAGAAATACGGTAAAATTTAGTTAAATAAAATTTTTAAAGACAAATGATTAAAAAATAACAATAAGCAATCAATTTATTTAAAAAATGTATTAAACATATAAGTTATCAAATTAGAGCATTTATAGCATTTGATTTAGTCCATAGTATGATTTACTATATTCTATAGTCTGTATTCGTTATAACGAATCCCCGTTATAACGAACGACTTTTCTTGTCCCGAGCCGTTCGTTATAACGAGTTTAGACTGTATAATAAAAGTTAATTAATTAGTTAATAGAAATATTTGTTAAACAAAATTGGCAACCAATTTTATGTTATATAAACTACTTAAAATATTTAAACAAAATTAAACTAAAAATACAGTTGTGTATTGTGTAATGTTTGAATTCAAATGGAATTGGGATGATCTAATCAATAATTTATAGCTTTGTGCAATACTAAAATAAAAAAGAGCAACCTAATTTGATGGCGCGGAGAAAATTGACATTTTTATCATTTGCCGCTAATTTGAGTTAATATTTTTGACGTAAGCAGACATTGGATTGAAATTACTTTTTATTTAAATTACTTCGAATTTTAAATTAAAAAAATAATCTTTTTAAATTATCAAAGGAGTGCCTATAAGTGCATTGCTTAAGTGGATGAATCAAGTGCACTAAAATCAAGTCACTTTAAATATGAAACTTTATTTTTAAAACAATTAATAAAATTTTTTATATATTAATTAAAATAAATTATTAACAAGTTTGTATAATTTTTGTTTTTATTATATTTGGTTTAAGTTGGGTTATAAGTTATTTTTTATTATACGATATTTACTGTACATTATTAAAATATTACAGTACTTTAATAATACTTTAAAAACAAATATGAATAGCAATATATAAGTATTAATAGGATTTTGATCACAAAGTAAAAAATAAGTGATTAAAACAACTTTTAATTAGATTTTTCATTGTAAGCTACAAATAGCCATAAAAATAACGTTAAAACTAATTAATATATATTCTGTGTAGATTAGATTATAAATAAATTAATTAACATGAGTTAAATCACTTATGAGATAATTATTAAAATTTAATTTCAATGCAAATTTATTTTAGTTATAATTTAGTTCAACTAATTTGAATTTACTTCGATTATTAACGAAAATGTGGCATTTTGTTTTTAAGTTCAATGTTTATTGTTTACATTATAAGATCATATTATTATATATTTCACATTATTTTTTACTTGTTAATTATCTTATAAATTATAATAATTACTTATAATATTATATTATTAATATTTAATATTTTAAGCTTATAATAAAAGATTAAATTTTTATATTCAGTTAGTTAATAGCTTATGATATTAGTAAAGTGCAGTACTAAAATAATATAACTGTTTTATTTTTATTGAACTTTTATTGAGGGTTGTATTAATTACAAAATAATTAATAAAAGTTTTTGAAAAATAATTTTAATGGTTTTTCTAGCAAGATCAGAATATTTTACTTATATCTAAAAGTTATTTATAACTTCTAAGTTTAAGATTTTTAAAACTTAATTTTACAAATGCGCTTGGTTGGTTAATAATTTACAAAGACCACTGAATATAAATTAATTAATTAATGGCAAATTATTAATAGAACATTATAAGTTAATAAAATCTTATTTTATATTAAAAATATTATTAATATATGAACTATACTATCATATAGTGTTCAAAATAGAAAGTTTCTGAAAGTTTCTCCATATAAATTTCTACGAGAAATTTTCTTAAATGTATAAATAAATATATTAAAAATAATTTTCTTAATGTGAAAAATAAATATTTAAAACAAATTCATGAAAACGCATGAATTTAGCACATAAAATATGTGTCGTAATTTCCAATGGGATTCCCATTGTAGATGAAAAATAGGGTTTATATGACTAATGCTATTTATATATGAACTCCATTGTGTAAACATTGTTATTCTGGGATTAAAAAAACAATAACTTATTAAAATTAAAATATCTAACTTGGAAAATACACAATAATAATCTTATTTATGTTTACTTAATAATTTTATAAATGTAATTTAAAAAATTTATTAAAAGTGATAAAAATTTATGAATATATGAGGATTTCGCAGAAACATAAAAAATATATGGAAATTTTATGAAATGCTAGATATTAAATGGGAATCCCGTAAATATTTATTTATTTTATTAAAATTTCAGTGAAATAGACTAAGTACGTGAGAATCCTATTAAAAACTATTAGTTGTAATGAAATTTCATTAAAATTGACTAAATACGTAGAAATCCGATTGAAAATTATTTGATGGATTGAAACTCATTAAAATTTAATAAGTACATGGGAATCCCATAGTAGCCTGTCAAATATGAATGAATTGTATACCAACATATTAAATATAACAAAAGTATACATTTAAAATATCTTAACAATTAAGTAATCTATTATAAATTTTTGCATTTGATTAAACATTTACTTTTAATATTTATATTATAGAATAATATTATTTATACTACATATGAAAAATATACAGTATATTAAAGTATAGAATATACAGTATATAATCAAGTTTTATTTAATTAAGATTTAAAAATAGAATTATTTATAAATTTTTACTATGTAATTTCAAATATTGTATAACAATTGCTATTTTTGTCTTATAATTTAAGAATTTATATCAATATTTATACCTTTTGGCTCATCATTGGGTTTAGTATAGAGATAGACATGTTTAAGAGGTCTATATTTATATTACATACTTAATCTATACGTAATTTATATTTTAACATTGAAATCCCATAGAGCGAAATTTTTATAAAAAATTTTCTGAAACTTTCTCATGTTTTTTTTAATTTCTGGAAATTTTCGAACACTACTATCATACTAGCAGTTCGTTTTCGTCTGGATTACTGTCAAATAGCATGGCAAAACAAATAATCATGACAACAATTTAGATGTTTTCTTTACTTATGTCAAATAAATAAAGTTATTACAATGTATATAATTATAATTAACGTGATTATTGGTGTTATTTGACAATAATCCAGATAGAAAAACTTTTTTGAATACCACTAAATAATGACATCTAATTTTATTAGATTCTTAATAGCTTAATTCTTTATTGTTGCTTTCTAAATTTTGTATCAATGCTCTAGTTTTCTAAATATTTTTGCAGAAATAGTATAATATATAATATTAAAATGAAATTTAAACAAACTCATAATGAAATGGCAAACCGTAAAAATAAAAATACAGTAATTATTATTCATAATTACAATGTATTACATGTGTCTTAAGTTTCAAATGTATAAACTTTTACTGTATAAATCAAAGAATTGTAACTTATCAGGTATATTAATGATGTTTGACGAGAGCGTAAAGTAAACTATAGTGTTGATATTTCAATAAAGTTATTTTATTTACACAATCTTCAACAAATTTTTAACAGTTAACTTTGAAAATGTTAATAATCAATAATTGAATATACTATAAATGCACATTTAAATATATATAATATTATCAAATTTAAAAGTCTCTTTGTATTATTTGCATTATTGTGATAGTGCATCTTTTTATTTTTAAAATGTCTATATAGCAAATATAGCGGCAAGTATAATTAATTCAAATAAAATGTTTCTATTTATTAATTATAAAAATATACATATTTACAGTTTATACAATTTACAATTGAAACAATTCAAGTACCGCAACTTAAACACCAGTACAAATATTCTTAATCCAAAACAATTTTGCTAGTCTCAAGATAGTTATCGTTAAGGAGATTCTGTTGTACAAATTTTAAACTCTTTCTAAGAATAGCTTACTAATTTGAAAAGAATAAAATAAACCAAATAAATAATGTAGCCAGCATGTTGCAAATTGTTTTTAGTGATAATTTTTTATTCATTTAATCTGGTATTGAGTTTAAATATTTAAGAAATTGCAAACTTTTCACATAAGTTAAGCGCAAAAAGTCAAACAATATTTTTGCGCAATTTATTGCATAAAAGAAGCAAAAAGTATGAATGCATTACCTCTTTTCAAAATACATGAATATCTTAAGCATTTAATAAAATTTTTGTTTGATATTAGGCTTAAAACAGACTCTAATTCTCAAAAGACGTGTGAAGTGTTTGCAAGCATTTCGCCGAAAATAACATACTTTTCGCTCAAATACTTACACATGTTATACATGTTATGTAGACTTACAGTAAAGAATAGTCTGTTCTGTCATTTACTTATTACACGTCTTAACTCATTCTCGACTTTCAACCAAAAAGAGCCAAAAGAGCCAAAAGAGTCAAAAAAAACATTATTTTTAAATTTCATTTATTCTTTGAAAAATAAAAGTTTCAAAATTTCATAAAAATCATAGTTTTGCGCTATTTTTATATAACTTACAATAAATTTCGAAATATATATGAAAAATAAATTTCGAAATAAGGTTTAACCGAATGAACCAAACAGAGTATAAATTTCAACCGTATAAAACTAATAGAGTTAAACAAATAAACCCGATTGTTTTACAATATTTGAATTTAATTTTTTATGTAATATTATAAATTCAAAAAGAGAGAAGATTTATCAAGAGTTTAGTTTTAATTTAAATCAAAAATAGAAAGAAAAATTCATTTTTTGTTTGCATTCAATTATATTGAATGAATGATTCACTGCTTCGAAATTAAATTAGAAAAATATTGAAATAATTGAAAAATTAAGTAAATGTCGGCAAATGTTATGTTTAAAAATAACTGCATTTGCGTATCTCATCTGAAAAGTGCATCGAAAGCAGAGAACACGTAGTTATTATTGAAAGTCGTTTATTGATAGAACACACAATAGCCTTAATTATGCAAAACACTCACTATATCTCACTATATCTCACTATATCTAGTCATCAAATTTTTTCATCTCTTTTTATAGCGCCTTTACAACTGTTTGGCTGAGATTTCTCTTTAGTTATAAACATTTATATCAGTTCTTCATAATTAGAAATTCACTTTAATTGAACACTTCTCGACATTTCTCGGTATTTTCGTATTTATTGGCCTTTATTTACAGTAGAAATATGTTTGAATAGCAATCAAAATTATAAATAATACAATAAAAGATTTTGCTCAAGTTTGATTTTATATATTTATTAGATTTAAAAAACTAAAATTGCACTAACATTTATACGTACAGTATGTACGTAAATATTAAAAATTTTATGATTATACTAACGTTATTAACGTTACAAATAATTAATTAAAAATACTGCGTCAAATTTAAATTATAGATGGTAAAATTACTATTTTTGCAACACATAACACATCTATTAGAGAGCTTAGTGGTGAACCGTCAGAGTCTGTGAAACGTATGAACAGAATCCGAACTGATGTCAGGTTTTTGGGTAAGTTTTAGGACAATAAGCCGTCGCCATTAGAATTGGTCAGCCGTTGACTAATGAATTTAGACAACTGGCCAATCAATTTGCGCTCACATCGCACAGCACACAGTTTACTAATTACAATATCAGTTTAATTTCAATTTTAATTATGTCTTGGTTAATTAACTCGCTAATATCAATAAACTATCTATTATTATTATCATACTTGTTTTATAATCAAAATTTATTCATATTTTAAAAATGAAAAATTGATATAAAAAATATTGCTATGGTATATTGCTATGGTATTATTGCATGGTATATTAATTTATCTAAATATAGTATTGATTGCGAGAAATGACTGATTGCGCCGTTACTTAAAGCGTGGGATAGAAAATGATTAGCTCTGACATAGTTTCTCAAACAACTCCACTCACAGTTAAGTTATTAGTTTAAAAATCAATAAAAATTAATTGTAATTCAATTTAATTCTATCTAATTTAATAGAATTTAACAAATTGTTAAAATTGGAAATTAATAACGCGTTTTCGAGAATATTCGTGACCGAAGTCGCCTAATCTGTGTGCATAACAAGTGTTTGAAAGCATTCGAAAGCATTTCCTTTAGGAGTATCCGAACGATATTTGATTGTGTTTTGCGATTGAGTGGTGGGTCGCGAATGTTGTGGGAGTGAGTGCTAAGTCTACTATTGTTTGCAATAGTTGTCGATTTACCAAAAATATTACACGATCATTTGATCTTGCTTGTATTTACACGCACTGTTACAGACAACCAAAAACCATATGCTTTACAGTGTACTAGAGTTTATAGTACAGTATATAGGGTTAAGCATGTATGGTAGAGAAAAATGTTAGATAATAAATATGGTAAGCTCCACTTATAAGTTATAAAAAGCATAGTTTCAAATTTTAAAACCACTTAAACCACTAAAACCAATATTATTAATATTTTGTGGAATTTTGCATTAATTAGTTTTAAATCTAGATAAATTAATAAATAAATAAATAAAAGAGCTGTTTAAAAAAGTCTATTAAATTGTTTAAATTTGCAAACTAAAAAATTGTAGCTTAGTAATAATTTCTCCGATTGGAAGCAATCTTCAATTTTTTAGTAGAAAAATAACAAAAATGTTTGAAAAATAATTTCGAGTGAGAACTACTTGATGAAGTAGAACTAGTTCAATATTAGCTACTTCATTTGTCTGCAGCTCATAAAATCTTGATAATATGTGAAATATCTATATTTATTTTATAAGATAACTAAAAGCATTGAGAATTGGATTCTTTTTAATTTCCGCCATTCAGTACAGATAGTACTCTACTGTAAGACTACTGTATGAGAGCCGTAAGACTGCGTCTCAATTGACGGCATTTTTCCATTTGATTGCATTTGTCTACGAGTTGTGCGACTCTTGGTTTTGGCAGAACAAGAGCCGACCTTTCAATTGGTTGCCTCTAAACGCAAACCGTAATTAAATTCAGTTTTAAACCTCTAATTAAGTTTTGAATATTAAAAAGTATTGAATAAAAGGTGAGAACAGGATTAGGAAACAATAAATGCGAGTATTGTGTCTGAGAGAGCAATAAATCACTTTCTAATGGCATTGCATAACATGCATAAGAACAGTGCAATAATTATGACTAAAAAGTATAATTAAAACACAAGTCTTATGCGAATAAACAGCTTTGGACTTAAGGCAGAGCTGAGGACTACTATAATAATAAATATTTTCGACAGAAATGTCATATATCTATCAAAACGTAATATTAAGCCGAAAAGTGGTAATAAATAAATAAGTAATTTAACGAATTTATTAACAATAAATATATTCGTAAATCATATTATTTCTGCGAATTTGCGTTTGATATTAGATTTAAGGAATTGAAGTTTGTATGGAAATGAGAGATAAATCAATTAGACTTTTACTTGTATCTTGCTCTTTTTCATATTCAAATGCAAAACTAGATCTAAATATAAAGTTTATTTTAAAACTCTGTCGTTTCGTGACGGCTAATGGTTTACATTAAATATTAGTTCGCAGACGTACGGCGCTCTCCGCACAGGTATTCTATATTTATATTGCATTGTGATGTCACGCAAATCTCATTTTTATATGCCGTTCTCGTGACCTCTGACATGCGTGTCGGCGCTCATGCGGTATATGACATACGTATAGCACACCGTTCGCAGCCACCTGTCCGTTGAGACAGACAGCTATCTTTACACTAGTTTCCAACTTTTGCCAATCATAATTAATTCCTAACTATTCTGTACAATTGTTTTTATCATTTAAAGTTTGATAGATTCTGTTTAAATTAAAACTAAATTCGAAAATTGCTCTTGCTTATTAGCTAAATTCAAGAGTTCTATTACTACTCGCTATTACATCTACACATCGAATGATTGGTTGATTTTTTGAGCAAATCTCGAACAACGGGTCATATTAGACGCAAAGATATCAAATTCACATTTTTCTTGTTAACCATTTGCTCGGAATCATTAAACAAATGAAAAAATAGTTATGTTGTTATTTGTAGTAAAGATGAGAAAAACTATTACAAAAAAAAAAACAATAAGTGTTTTCTTTTCATTAATAGTCATTTAATACAAATGATTAAAAAAATAAAATATAATACACATTAGAGGTTCAAAACGGGCCAATACAGTCGGCCCTACATATAATAATATATTTTAAAATAACATCATATTAATAAAACTTATTGAAAAACTATCACGATACTCCGATTGTTTTTACAAAATATCACAAGTCCACGATAGTTCTATGCAAGTTTTATTTTATTTTTAATAAATGAAGATTAATTCAGAAACAACATATTTATTTTAAAAAATTACCACAGCAATTCTATTACAAAGCTAGAAAATTCTATAATATAATTTGTAGTAAAATTTTATTGTAAATATTATATTACATTTAATGTAATATACCAAACTGTTCTTATTAATTTGAGCTAAAATTTCGAGCCGGGCCGGGTCGGGCCGATAGATCTAAACTGTCGGTCCGATTTGGATCTCTAATACACATTTAGGCGTTTGAAATAAAAACATAAAACTACCATTCATTAATACGGTTTAGTACATTTTCTCTTTTATAATTCAAAATTAAGCATACATTAAACAATTTAAAATACCATAAGTTCTATACATTCTAGATAATAAATTACAACAATATTTGTATTACAAAATTAGTAATAATTCATAACAAATTACTATTCTATAATTCTGTTATTTAACACCTAATTGTATTGTCAACATGTACACAGTTTTTTTTAAATAGAATAATTAAGCTCTATACAATATAATAATCTAACAAATTCTTATAAATAATTTATTATATTGTGCATCAATGTAGTTGAAATAGTCCTCATTGGAGAAGTTCAATCCAAAATATTTATTTTAAGCGTAAATTATTTATTAAAAAAAAACTACTTCACAATTTTAAAAATAATTTTATAAAAGCATTCATTTTATAGTTTTTTAACTTAAATATTTTCAACTCACACAATAAAATTATCACTTAACATAATCAAACATAAATTAATCATTGTAATTTTTTAAATAAATATGCTTAATTTAACATTTTCTCAGTATAATACTGTATATTTAATTAAATATCTGATCTCTATTTTATAAATGTAGAAATACAGTATGGTAAACAACTTCAATAGTAAATTACCAAATATTAAAATATTTAATAAATTCTTATTTTTGAAATTGAATTTATTATGATATCAATAAAATTTTTAATTGTAATTTTAAAAAATATTTTTCAAATTATAAACTAAATGTTTTGAACGAACGGTAAGTTAGAGTCAGAACTGAGTCAAAGCATACAAAAGGAGTTGAAATGAAGTGTTTGTAAGGCCTCCGAAATATAGGATCGACTTTATATTGAACTAACGATTCAAAAGGCAATTCAAACTTATTTTCTCATATATTTAGTTAGCTTTTCAAGTTTTATCAGTTATTTTTAGAATTCAAAAAACCTTATATTAGTTATACAGTAACATTTAGAAATTGAGTATATCGAGCGTTATGTATCGATGTGTATGTATTATGTAATAAAAAACAATTGCAGACAAACAAACCTCAGTTTGCCCACAATAGCCATATCGGCGAACATAGCAATGCATTTCTCAGCGAATAGTCATTTTTGTTAAATTGGATTTAAATTTCACTATCAGTCAAATACTATATATATTCATACATTTCAAGCTTCCGTTTGATACGGATTTTTTCACTATTATTAACAACTCAATAAAACATTAGGATTTCAACTGTAAAAATATAAAAACACGATAAGAGTATAATTATTCCCAATGTATACTCTAATCATATATATAATATAATATTCGGAATATTCGTCGAATAGAATTGTCGTTCAAATAATCAATAAAACAGTTAACTTTGATTTTAAATACAAAACTAAACATTGCTTTAAGTTAGGTTTAGACTCGATTTTCTATAAAAACTTTTTTAGATTTTCAGTTTTTTGTTGTTCGTAAATGTCTGTCTCATTCGACCCACGTTTTGTGGAACAGATTAGACACCAAACGCGAAAAAACAGTACAATTTTATGCAGTGTTAGACAAACTAATTATTTGACTACAGTTTTTGCGTTCTCTCAACTCCTGCTTTTGATTAATTAAATTAGAGATTATTTCAAATTTATGTTTTAAGAATTTTATTTTGTTAATTAACAATGTTTTACTAATGAAAAAAGCATGTCAATTCCAAAGCTATATACGTTTGAAATTGATTTAAAAATTCGTTTAATTTATTTTTTTAATACAAGTACTGTATAATAAAATAAACAATAGACTGAATCGAATTAATTAAGTATTAATTAATTAATCGAAAATAATTGCAAATAATTGAATGAATAGAGAGTAGACATACCGGGAAAGTAGTTAATTGATATCAAAACAGTCAAAACGAAAGTGTAATAAAGTTTTGAGCTTAAGATGTCTGCCTTACGAATCTTCATATTAATTATTATAACACTTCTCCAAAATAATATCTCGAAGTTTTCGGGGGAAAATTGCCTTGCAACTACAATACACTCAAACGGTCGATATACACAAAAAGGAGCAGGCAAATTGTTTTACTGCAAACAAAATTTATCGATTAGCTTGAGTGTAGCAAACAGTCAATTATTGAATTTTAAAATGAATTCAATTCAATAGATAAACAAAATCACGTTTTTGTTTCGGATCCGAATTGAGTGAAACAAAGATATTTTCATGAGTTATAGATTGAATGGTCGCAGACAGTGAACTGATGAAAGGAACGGGAGTTTCGAAATGCAAAAAACATTTGAGAGAGCGCTGGAAGAGCGCCGGAGAGCGTTGGAAGGATAGAAAGTAACTGTGCGCTGCGCTCAGCCTAAGCCTCGCTGTCAGTGCTATCGCATTAACTCAAACTTATTTTATTGAGAGTCGAGAAAAATGAGGCGGATATTAGTGCTCAGCCACAGACTACCTGACCGCTCACTGCAGCAAATGCCCACAATCCACCCAACCCCAATTAAACATATATAAATGTCTATTTTACTTCTATTCATTTACCAATTTAATGTACAGCGCAATTTTGTTTTTATTAATTATGAACGGTTTTACAAATATTACAAAAGTAAGACTTGTTTTTATTTATACATTATTATGAACATGGCATAAGTTGCGAAAATGATAAAATCTAGTTTTTAATTGTTAAAAAATAAATGCTTAATAGCAAAATTAATTCGGTAAAATATTACCGTAATATAATACTACAAATATTAGCAACCAAAATTAATATGTAGCAAACGACCTTAAATAGAATTTTATCATTTATTATTTTATTTAATAAATGTCTATCTTGCTATTATAACGGTTTTAGCATTTTAAAAATTATACAAACAACAATATTATATCATTCAAACTAATAAAAGACAGAATACCAGCCTTATATCAAACTAAACATGCCAATTTTATAAATTAATTTCCCAAATGAGACATTAGTTTCAAACTAATAAAGATATAATATTTGTATGAATTTGAGTGCTAATTGTGCACAAGACCATAGCCGCAGCCTATAAAACAACACAATTAACCATACACAAATAAACAAAATTGGATTATGTAGGTAGAATAGATGGTAGGGCATGCAATTTTTTGTTGAAAAAATTAAAATTAAAATCCTAGTTTTATCTGATTTTAATTTAAATATACATATAATTAGAAAAATTGACAATTATCTTAATTTTAAAACAATGAAAATAAACAAATATTATAATAAAATTTTCTATAATATAAATAAATTTTTAATAGATAACAAATGTTGATAATTAATTAATTATTAATTGTACAATAATTATGATATGAACACTATAACACAGATAACCTTCCAATTATTATTTTAACCTTTATATTATTATAAATACATTAAACAGTAAATTAATAATACTATTACTGTATTTGTTTATTGAATAGTTATATTCTTTTATTAGTTATGACAGGTTTCAAATATTTAATAAATAACCACGTCCATTGCGTGCTTTTTTTTAATTCTTATTTTTTACTTTTTTATTTAGTTTACAAATATATGCACTTAAAATAGTGTTTGACATTAAAAACATATTAAAATTTTTAATAAACATAGCATGAGACATTTAAATTGTCATATACATCAATTTTCGGTTATTTTGATAAATTTTCAGTTCTAAGTTTCTGTGATAAAAACAAAATATTTCATATAAATTTTAAAGTAAAAAATTGCATTACAAATGTTAGCAATCTTTGGTAAAGTTTTTAAGATTATATATATAATTGATTTGTAAAAATATAATAATATTCTTATGTAATAAACTTGTCAAACTTCTTTAAATAAAATGAAAATATTTATAATAAAATATTGTATAGCCAACAAGATTATATGCAGTATTTGTAATATATTATTTGTGCATGTTATTAAGTGTATGTAATGTGTATGTATAAAGTGTTTGTTTAAAAAACTCATTATTTTTTACAATAGCAGAACGATTGACGTCTGAAAACATTGATAAGGAAAACGACAGTAGCTTTTTCCAAAAGAACATTGTCTCAAAAATCAATTTTGAAAATAAATTTTCATACTTGATAGCACGAAAAAAATTAATACTATATTGATAAGCTATATTAATATCACTAATCTGAACGTAACAACACTATGATTACAGTATTTAACGAGTATTTGATATTTGGAGTGAAAAAAGTTCTTATGATTGCATAGAAGAGTGAGCCCTAAGAACAGAAGTGTTGTGCAGCTGTAAAGACACTTCAGTGCAATACATATGCACTTCGATCGGCAGACAATAAAGCAACTTGCTTATACGAAATACGCAAATTTATTCTAGTCAACATTGTCCTGTCTCAAAGCAATTTCTTGAGGGAATCGTATTGTCTTGCTGCAATGCTTTATTTGATACATGTTTTGCGTCTTTTATGCTGTTTATATTGTCTTTGCTTTAATTGAAAGCACTTTCTATTACAGACTGTTTGTACACATATATCAAAAAATAATGCATTTGATTCACAAACAAGTATTGATATAGAGATGAGAACCGAGTTTCTTGACAGCAATTTCACTAATTTTTTATATAATCCTTAGTTCATTCAAACACAAACCATATTAACGTTTTATTGTTTATTTTACTATGAGAGTTTAATGAGAGATCTATGAGACTATTAGATTTTTTATTTAAATTATTTTTCTTAATAAACAATATTACTATTCTACTACCGGTATATTTTTATTGCTTAATGATTATTTTATAAAATTTTGTTGAATCTACATTTTATGTTAATAATAAAGGTTAAATACTATTCTGTATTATTTACATTACTTTATATACTCTTATATAAAAACATGGTAAAACATTCACTTTACTATTTTGTAATAAGAAGTAATGGGAAATTGAGGAAATTTTAACGTTTGTCTTAGATTCTAAAGTTATATGCTTTTAATTTTGTTTTTATAATTATAATTTGTTTTGCTTTGTAACAGTTAAGGTTAATTTAACAGGATTATATTTAAAATAATGTATATTAAGGCAATTATATAAATTTAAATTTATAATTATTAATAGATTAAATTTAACTTTTTTAAGCTTATATAATCAGATAATTAATAATTTGTTTTTTAAATTAAAAAAAATTAATTTTAAAAAATGATTGAACTGCTGAGGCAATTGGTAATTAGACATATTATATAACAATTGCTTCATTGTATACATTGCCTAAACAATGACTCAATTGAGAGCACGTCTACAAGCAATCACTCGAATATGAGGATGTGTTTCGACATAATTATTCTGTTCTACTCTATCCGTATAAATAATACTTTGCATACATTACTACATAAACGTCACAATTTCTTGTAAATGGCGTAAATACAAAATAATATATATTACATAAATTTGCAATTTTGTATATTTAGTATTATTTTGAATGCATTATTTATTAATGTATAATAATAGATACTTTTGGAAATATAGAATTCTAAATATATCACGTATAATTTAATTCAATACTAAAAATAAAATTAAATTGATAGTTTTTGAAAATAAATACATAAATTACATAAAAAATGTTTCAAACTATAATTTTTGTTTAAATAACGGGTCTTCAGTCATTTACAAGACTTTTTGTTTTATTGATCTACTATTATAATTATACAGGATAATTTACTGAAATTATAAGAAATGTTTGCAAATAATGTGAGGAATATTGTTGACCAATGGAAAATTTTAAAAATAATTACCAATCTGTATAATCAAGTGTCACTATAAATAAAGTTACATTTTTAATCAAAATTTGATTTAAATCAAAGCCGATATACACTTAACGTTTCGGTAGAACTTTGGCTGTTCTTATAGGAAATGACAATTTAATGACAATCTAATTACATAAAATTTTGAGTATAAGCGATATTAACAATTAGCAAGATATTAATGTAAACATCGAATAAAACAAATTTCTATTAATTTGCTAATAAAATAATAACAACTACTTTATTCTACCATGTATAATTTTAAAATTTTATCAGTAGATGGTCTAGTAGATGGTTGAAGACCTGTTATTTTGGTTTTTACTTTATCAAAATAACTATGCTCAAAGTACAATGTAAAAAATTATTTTATTTATTTAATATACCGGTATACTCTTTTAAATACTGGGTTTATTTAAAATAGCCAAGTAAGCTCTTAAGCAATGTCTTCAATCATGCCTTATGCTTTTTATCTTGCTTAATAACAAGTTATTTATTTTATATAAAGTTTTAAATTTTAAAATAAAAGTCTGTTAAATCAATTTATATATACTATACACTCAAACCTTCCCTATGACTGCAATTGTTGGCTACAATATACTGTATGAACACAATATATAGTATTATATAATGGGTTTAAACGAAAATGGGTTTTAGAATATTGGTTATTCTTAGCATATTTTCACTCATTCATTGGAGAATTGAGTTGATAGTTAAAATTAAAAATATGTAAATATTGTAAAATATTAATACAATTAGTACAAAATCAATTCTAATAATAATCACAATAATACATATAATGTAATTAATACAAATATGTAATAACATACCGAATATAATGATAGTAATAGTATATATGATAGTTTATAGCCATTTAAAAATTTTTAAATTAGACATGGCTAACATTTCGATAACTATCTCTTTTTCAATTATATGTAGTTATTTCCAATTTGTAAAACTTTTTAAATTAATCAATATTTAAAAAACTATAACATGATAATAGTAAAAGTACCAAAAACTGTGCCATAAATGTGCTTAGTTTTTATGAATTTTATTGGTTTTATTGGAATATTAGTGACTTATTACAAATAAGTTTATCACTCATTAACTTATAGAGATATTATGATGTACATAATTAAAATATTTTAATTTAAATAGTTTAATATTTAACTTTTATATGTTATCATTTTTATTTTAAAACAACTATTTTTTAATAAATAAAAATATACTATATTTTGTATACGGGATAAAGTAATTGTTATTTACTAATATCATCAAAATTTTATACAATTTGTTGTGACGTTGTTATAAGCGTAAAAATTGAAATGTGCTTGTATAAATTAATTGATTTATTTTCGTCTTTATTTTTATCAAATTGTCGTTAATTTTAATTAACTCATAATTAATTATTTTCTTATGTCTTGTCATAACTTATCAGAATTGATATACAGTATAGTATAAATATGATACTTAGTTTTCTCATATATTTTGGCTTATTTTACCCAAAGTTATTTGTTATTGAAGGTTAAGCTTATACTATAATAATTTTATATTATATTTAAAAATGTTATAATTATTTTGAAAAATAAAATATTACTAAATTATTAATTTTTAAATAAAAATATATTTCTAATTAAAGTGTTACTTAAATTATATATTTTATATTATATCTATAAAGAGGGGTTTCTGCCAAATAATTTAAAAGTAGCGCGGTCAATCGACTATTTTCCTAGGTTAATTTTTAATGGTTGTAAGCAACATTAATAATAACGTCGATATTACTGACATATTTATTCACCTACCAGTATATTCTAAATTTACAATTGAAGGTATATGATATTTATCATGTTCAAAAATTTAGTAAAGTGCATGAAGTTAAAATATATTTATATTTATAGAATAAATATGCAGTAAATTTATATAAAGGGTTGATTAAATGTATTAAATATTGAAATAAAAGTTTGTGAGAATACACTTTAGAGTGATTTCTACAAGAATCTAGTGTTTGGCAGAAACCCCTCTCTATTGTTATATCATTACATTTGAGTTCAAGAAAGAAAGATTAACATAAACTAGAATAATAAAAAATATATTTTTCACTAATACAATAATCGATTCATGCTAATACCATCTAAAAATAGAATACATTTAATTGAATTATTGTAAATTTATTGTCAAATCACATTAGTATAAACCAATTGCTAAAATAGTTTGCTATTATAGTGCTTTACTTAGATGTTTACATGATTTTTAGCGCACATCCAGTATTTCTTATTTTAATATTATCCAAAAAAACTTGTTTTCTTGTAAATTAGAAATTAGAAATTTGTAAAAAACGTTCTATACAGTATATGTTACGTTTAACTAAGAGCAAATCTGTTAATATTACATAAAACTTACATACATACTTGTTTAACCGCTATAAATTAAAAAAGAATTTTTTACTAAATTTGTAAATTGTTTATATAAGCAGCATGTAATAATATAAATTAGACTTTGAATAAGACTTATGATTATTTAATAACTTAATTTAGTTTTTTAATCTCCTAAAACTAATTTTAGAAATAGCTACATGGCTTATTTCACGGTTAAAAGTGATTAATTTATTCATTGTCCGCCAAATTAAGCAAACAATTACGCAGAAAAATGCTAAATAAAAAATAAACTTATAATCAATATTATAATTGACATAAACATTCAATATAGAGTAGCGTTGTGACAGAATAAATTTATTAGTTTTAAAAAATGCAGCAATAAATTTATTCAATTTATGCATAAATTAATTGATTATTTGCGTTATAAATTAAATATTATATTTCATATACATTCTTTTTAATAAACAAAAGAGTAAACTATGTAGTTTTAAACTTATTATTTAAATTATAGCATTTTTAAATAGAACAAATAAAATACATTTCAATAAACACAGGAATTATACTATTCATAATGTTTAAATATATTTAATAAATTTATTGTCATTTTAAAAAATAATAAATTTATACAACGCTAATATAGAGTATACAGTACATATTATTAGATTAACTATGAATAAAATCGACGATCGTTTTGCGTCGACATAAAACATTTGCTTTAATTTAAATGCATTGCATTTGAATTGAATTGATTGTTAATAGTCGAGAGACTGGATATCCAATGAGGATATCCTCGAGTGAGTGACAAATCTTGGATCGGAAAACAATTTACTGATGAAAAGTCCATTCACTTGATTCGCAGTTTATCTTTACTTACATTCTCTGCCAGTAGTTAACTCTCTATCGCAGACAAGCTCTGGATTAACTGGACATTCGATAAACAAGATTAAATATAAATAAATCAGAAAATATGTCAAATATTTTGCTAGCAGTAAGTGCTTTATGAAAATGAGTCAAAATAATACTAAAAAGTGAAAAATATCCGACTTATTCTGTATATAAAAAATAAATAACATGTATCTAAATGTAAAGTGTGTTTGTGATATAGGTATTCGGATCGACTCCTACACGCAATTTGAAGAATTGAAGCAAAGGTTGAGATGTAGGTCCGGATATGCACTGCATTCGTGTAATGGAATTGAATATTCAAAAGCAAAAGAGCAAAACTGTGCAAATGTGCAAATGTGCTTGCTGCATTACACACTGAATTAGACAAAACTAAACAAAACAAAATTTTCTCCGTGCCTTTGAGCTGAATGTTCGCCTATTTTCTATCTTATCAATTTATATGTTTAAAATATAAGAAAGAGAAATGTTTTTAGCCTATAGGACAAGAGGCGCACAAAATCATTGATGTTTTCTCCGCTGTTTGACTGGAAATCAAACTGAAAAATGAGCGACAATTTAATGCAATTTAAATTATTGCGTTTGTCTTCTGCCTGTTTGCAGAAACCAATTGAATTGATATTTATTTATTAGAAATTCCAATCGACGTCTCACTCGAAGCGCCGACAGTTAGGGCTCAACTCTACCTTAACACACAATCCGAGGCATTCGTTATTGGCCTCAAAACAGTCGACAATCCTTTTCATATATTCTCGTTGTTTTCGATTATAATTAATGAGAAAAAACACTTAAATTAAACTGAATATAATTTGAATAAATTAAAAACACTTACTTTATATTCTCGGCGACAGAATTAAAGCTTGTTTTTATTTTGCGACAACAATTGTTTGCATTCATACAAATAATGCAATTATTTTTTAATAAGTTAATGGAAATAAAATCATTGAACCGTTTTTTGTCATTAAATACAAAAACTCTTATTATTTATTAATAATTTCAAAAAGAGAATAATTTAATCTTTCATGTTTTAAATTATTATTTATTTTGCTATTTTTATAATAATAACATTTGAATTAATTTAAATATAAAGGCTAACAAATATTTATTTTTTAAAGTTAACAATATATCTTTCATTGGTAAATAAAATAGTAATAATATAATCTCTATTTTTTTAAAATTATTCATAAAATTGTCGTTTAATTCAAAAACGTATTTAAAAAATATAAGAATTGAAAGTCAGATGAGAGGGAAGAGGGGATTGGGAGTGGCTTTGAAGAGCTCCGGAGAGGTTAGGCATTGGTTTCAGTTACCGATTAAAGTCTATCTAACTCGGCGAATTACCTTTTTGTGTGTGAGCATTTGCTAATAATTTTTATATAAATCTAAACATTTATGGCTAAGAAAATGATTTTTGACAAAAATATCGGCGAATGGGCCGAAACGTGGCCGCAATTAACGGTCAAATTCGGTGTTCTATGCAGTAGTTCCAGTGTTAGCATTGCTAAGCAGTGTGTGTTGTGCTTCTCTATATACTGTAGCACTTCAATGCATAGCAAACCAATGCATATGCGCTACGACTGTATAACTACTGCATTGAACACCGACTTTGACCGTTAATTGCGGCCACGTTTCGGCCCATTCGCCGATATTTTTGTCAAAAATCATTTTCTTAGCCATAAATGTTTAGATTTATGTAAAAATTATTAGCAAATGCTCACACACAAAAAGGTAATTCGCCGAGTGAATATAAAATATTGATTCGTATTATATATTAATATATTATTTTATAGGACAACGAAAAAAATGCAAACTTAGCCTCGAATTGTTTGGGACGACTATTACATTAAATTTGTTTTTTTAAATAGAATTTTGTTGACTTGAGTTAAGGCCAGAATAAGTGGGTTTATAAAAACGGGAATTGATAAAAGAGTAAAAACAAAAACAATATAAACTTTTTGTACAAACAGTACCAAAAATAGTATTGATTGACGACAACAAGTGGTAGACCCGAAAAGAGTATATTCGATATAAAAAATATCAAAACTTTCATAATTAACAAAAGAAAAAGCAAATTGTTATTCAATTCAAAAGCCCTAAACGTCTTGCAAATGCCTTAAAGCAATCGTCGGCTAAAAGCGAATTGGAATCCAAAAAATTGCAATGCATTGAGAGAAGTGTTGTTTTTAATTTCGATTTCATTCATAGATTGAGTTTGTGTTCTGAACTGAAGCCAATGTTTGGTTTACGAGTGAATCGATCGCTTGTTTTGCGTGTTTTGCGAGTTTTGCTTGTTTTGCATAGTCCTCAGCCATTGTCTTGTGTCGGAGCAAACAGTTTTGGTGCAAAGCGGGCACTGAAGCAGCAGTTGCTTAGAGCACAGTTCACCGGATTTGATGTGACTCTTCACTATCTCTGCCATTCCTTTAATGAACGCGGGATGAGTGTTCGGCGCAGAACAGCGTCTTATGTTCTCGACTTTCAGCTGCAAAAGCGGAGAAATTTATTTTCCCTTAATTTCGTTCAACGAAAACAGTTTTAATTAAATGGCTTTCAATTGCTTTGATTTTAATCAAACATTTAATTAGAACTTGCTAACTAAACTCAAGCGACTGCTAACCTCTTTAGCCAAGTCGTGGCCGTATTCGATGTCCAACTCATGTAATGTTTCAATGTGTTCGTTCACAAAAGAGATGGGCACCAGTATGAAGTTTCTGTGCGATTTTGCGCTAAAACCTGAGGGTAGCATGTACAATATCGTAGTCGCTTAGTTCACAATAGTACAATATTCATACAAGTTACTTTTTGCATATAAAGGAATATTTATGTTTGAAGCATTGTACCATGTACACTATTATCATGTACAGTGTAAGCCTAAATAAAAGCGTACCCTTGAGTGCGTCGTCGGTCTGGGGCGCGAGCCATGCCATCGGCCCGACCTTCGACTGCCAGACCAGTCGATAGGGATACTCGAAATGAAGAGATTCCATAACTTTGAGAACAGTAGCGCTCACTTCAGTCGGATATGAGTCGCCGTTATTCACTGCCTTTACAAACCAAAGCAATGTTTTAATATTGAAATTAATGTTTGGAATAAAAGTAGATTTAGTACTCGAAGGGGCAGTGCGTGGGCGGAGAATAGGATTAGGATTTCGTTTCGCTTTTCTTTGGGAAACGAATCGATTTCTTTACGAATCAAATCAGCGAACGCTTCGATGAGACCACTGTTTGTCGGCCAGCGGTCGATGAAAGTCCACCGCATTTTCGGCGTTCCATTCGCGCCGATTGTCTGCGAGTAGTGTCGGGCGATTGCGTTGATACTCGAACCCGAAGTACTGCAACTGTATTGCGGATATTGCGAGAATGCAATCGCATTCTCCACTCCATCTCTACATTCAATTCAATATTTATTAATACATTTTTCAATAGGTTTTCGCTTTTTATTCGTTTAATCTAACCATTAGTTAACTAAAATTTTTATTTTTTTATTAGTGAGCAATTATTTTACATTGAAATAGTTTCGTGTTACTTTGTGAAGCCATTTTAAATAAAAGTTCAACTAAAAAGCGGTCAAAATATAATTGTACCTAGTTAATAGACTAGCAGATAAGTTAATATGTGGTCGAGATAAAATAGTATGGCATATACTTTATTCCTCTAACTATATTATATACAAAATCTTGGCGGCTTCTTTAAGCTTTTAATTAATTTAGATTGTATATTATATACACCCAATCAAAAACAACCTGCATTTTTGGTAGCACATCTAATTTTAGAATTCTCAATTGTTTTTCAAATTCATTTGGCCATTTGGCCATTTGGATAATTGCTTGCCATTTTGTAAACTATAAAATATTTCCAAATATGTCACATGGTAAGTAAGATAATATGTGCTAAGATATATGGTCACTTCGGAACAAATTAACTTGATAAATTATAAATTTTAAACTTGTAAATAAACTATATATTAAAATAACAGATTTAAACTATTAATTATGTCACTATGTAAAGAATTTGAGCTTTAATTACATTTTAATATATAGTAACACGCATAAAATAGAAACTTATTTTTTGTGTGACCACCGGCTGCTTCAATAGCCGCATTCTCTTTATAAGCTTTTAATTTTACAAAGTTTACTAAATACATTATAATTTAAATACCATGTAGTCTATGGAAAAAATACTGTTACTTTACAAAATGGCAAGCGATTATCTTAAATGAATTTGAAAAACAATTGAGCATTCTAAAATTAGCAGGACTTCCAAAAATGCAGGTTATTTTTTAATTGGGTGTATTTAATTGTAAACTATTTATAATTGATTATATTTTATATATTACATGCTTAAATACAAAAATTAATTTTCGTGCAAAACTAAATTTCATGTAAAAAATCTTGTAAATCTTGTAAATTATTCTAATAATTTCAAACAAACTAAAAACTCATATTAAAAATAAAATTTCATAATTACGGTAGTTATCAGATATTGGAAAATAATGCTTTACAAAAATGCTAAAAAGTGATAATATTCAAAGTATCAAGGTATTTATTTACTCATTATTAATTATAGCATAATTACAGCTGTTCTTCGCAAATAAAAACCTCTCCCCTCCAGTTCTTCCCCTATGACAAAACGTTTACACATAAAGTACAGTCGAAATTCACACATTACGTCAAATAAAAAGGAAACATAATTTGTGAACTGGTTTTGATAACTGAACTGTACTTTATGTCTA
This sequence comes from Metabelba pulverosa, assembly GCA_034697605.1. Lineage (NCBI taxonomy): Eukaryota > Metazoa > Arthropoda > Arachnida > Sarcoptiformes > Damaeidae > Metabelba > Metabelba pulverosa. The sequence goes on along the minus strand of JAQIXC010000317.1, from coordinate 3,029 downwards.
ATTGCTTTCATAGGGGAAGAACTGGAGGGGTGACGTTTTTATTTGCGAAGAATATCTATATTATGTATCGATCGATTATGTATTAATAATTGTATCGATTGATAATTCGATAGGTCGTAAAATGCGAACATTTGAATGAATATCAATGGTAGACAACATGAGTGCACTCTTGTGTTGCAGATTCTCATTGAGACAAGAGTTGGTTGTCATCAGTGATCAGCGATCACTACATTTACTGCTTTAATAAGTTTGGCTTTAATTGTTGCAATTGAGGCAACAATTAGGCCGTCTGTTAGCAATCGATTGCATATTCTATCACATCATTAGCACATATGAGAGACTACAGTATATTATTGTGAATTGGAGTCAAAAACAGAGTTTTGCGTAAATATGCAAACCTTTCCATCGCTACGATTGCATCTTCAGTGAGAGGTTCGGCGTAACGAAAGCCCAGATAGAAGTGATGTGGAGCCGAGTCGGGGCTTATTCTGTCCAACATCTCGGCCAACAGTGAGCCCTGTTTTTGCGTCCAGGCCTTGATGGGCGATCCGCCCCCTATTTCCCGATACTTTTCCTGTATTTTAGGTGTTCTTCGTTTGGCTATCAGTGGACCCAAACGGCTGTCAATTGAAGCGATCGGTTAATCGCAATGGCATTCGAATGTAAGGTTGTTTAGAGACTTCAATATTTCTAAATTATCACTAATACTATACACTCTATGTGCACAGTAGTATATATTGAAAACTTTTCGAGTAGAGCACCGGTACGCCTCGATAATATCAGCAAGGTTGTCTCCAAAATGATCGGTAACTGCTTAAAAGCGCTTAACTGAAGCAGCGAGCAATGAGCATGCTTACTTAACTACATTTCAATTTTAACATTTAGTGATTGCATTGATTGGTTGATATTATCGACCGTAAACTCAATTGGAATTAGTTTTCAAAGTTTGAACTAAACCTCTGGAATGGAAGCGGAATAATGTCTTTGTCGGTGAAGAGTCGGGTGAGGAATGGCTGGACGTGTTCGAGGGTTTCAGGTCCGCCCATATTCAGCATCAGAATACCGGTCTTCACCCCTGGCCTCGAACTACGGCAGCGGTTCTGGTTCGCCGTCAGCGCTGCCGCCAGTTGTCTCGCCTTCAGAACCGCATCTAATCAACCGATCGGTTCATTAGTTTTATCCAAATTCTCATTAAACGACAAAATACTTACTTTTCTTTATCGACAACATTATTGACTATATGCGAGAAATTAAATATAAATTAGTTTTTCTTTTTCTAATTAAAGCACAAATTTATTACTTAATTGAGTTAATAGTTATCTCGAAAAACAAGTTATTTGTAAACAAATATTTCGCTTCGAATTAGTGCTAAAACCGAAGCCACGTTTCTATCGCTCCAACCAAAGCGTCACTCAATTAATCAAAACATATGTTTTGCCGGAAATATACAAATTTGAACATGATTAAAAAATTAATACATTGATAGAAATGGGCGAAAACACAATATAAAACTATTTCTATTATTATATTACGTTAATATAACCGTAATATTACTGTATACAGTATTACATCGACAACACCGAGAGTGAGTGAAAAAGTTTGTCAATGTTTACAACAATTCGGGACGGGTTAGCAATTTACAAGTGTTTTCAAATACAGTAACTTGTTACTAGCGTTCTAATCTTTGTAAAATTTGTAATTTTACAGTGTAATATTACATGTAATATTTGTAATTTTACACAGGTTTCAATTTATCTTACAAAATTGTGTAAAATAAAATACAAATTATACAGATAATTTTATATTTTGCAATATTAAAATTAATCTTAGTGCTCGAACAAGTAAATTTAAGTTTTTTAATGTAATAAATATTTATATTAATTTAAACATTTACAAAATTTTTAATTAATTTTGCTAAAAACATATAGGTTAGGCATTTTTTAAAATTTAAAATTATGATATTTTCATAATTATACTAATAATTATTTAATCCTTAAAAACCTAAACTAATTTGTTCTTCAAATAATGTTTTAGATCAAAGTTTTAATAATAATTAAGCTAGCTTATATTTATTTAGCTATATTTCAATTTTACATCAATTTTTGTAATTTTACAAAATAACATGTAAAATTACATGTAATTTTACAAAATTTATTTTATGTAAAATAACGAACGCTACTTGTTGCTTGTTTTTAAATTAAGATCTTTGTAGCTGTTTTTGGACATTTTAATATTTAATATATAAATTTTAATATACACTATTACATAATTTTAGAGTTATAAATTTCAGTAAAATTTATTTTTGAGTGAAAGTTTCATTTTATATAACAATAGATAATAGTTAGTGGTGTAATATTTTATTAAAAATTTTAAATATAAATATAAATAATATATGAATATTTTTATTTAGTTGATATTTTATTCACATTTATTATAGATATATTAGTTTAGTGGCATTAAAAAATTTTTTTTAGTTATGCAATTTTAAATATTTAAAACACCTATTTTTGCTCTCAGATACAGCCTTTCTTCAGATTGAAAAACCGCACCCCTCCAGTTCTTCCCCTATAACAGAACATTCATACATAAAGTACAATAGGATTGACAACTGTAATTCATACATTACGTCAAATTAAAATGGAACATAATTTGTAAACTGCTTTCGGTAACTGAACTGTACTTTATGTATGAAAGCTGTTTTAGGGGAAGAACTGGAGGGGTGCGGTTTTTCAATGGGAAGAATAACTCTAGATTCTAGAGTCTAGAAGAAACAATTCTATGCAAAAAAAATAACAAAGGCGATAGATGGTGTAAGTAAAATTAATTTATTTTTCAGTGAAATTTTATAAAAATTTCAGGTGAAAGTTCGCATTCTTTTATTACTTACAACACTACATAATTTACATTCATATAATATTTTACACTCACTCGTTAGATGAGGGATTGGTCCATCGCCAAATCACTTAAATTTAGCATAGAATTAAAGCTCTGGTCATTTATAGTAAGATTCGGCACATTTTAGCGGCGAA
>JAQIXC010000316.1:0-31896 GCA_034697605.1 Metabelba pulverosa | reverse complement strand
AGAGAGAGAGAGAGAGAGAGAGAGAGAGAGAGAGAGAGAGAGAGAGAGAGTTTGGCAGAACTAAACAGAAGTGCCGAACGAAATAGAGATTATGACACAAATCGTCTGCAATTGAAGCGAAACAAAAAGTGCGAAAAGAATTTTACGGTTAGATTAGCATAGATTCGGAAAAACATAGTTAAATAAAACTACAGTATAACTACACAATAACGGGACAGAAGATGAGAGCACACATACCTCTCACACACACATACATAAGTTACACATTGGACTCGAAGCGCCTGATTAGCTGCTAATGCGCTTCAGGCGCCTAATGAGGAGAGAAGATGAGCAGTCGTTCGGTTCGTTAAAGCGGTTGTTGTGTTGAGTAGAGCCGTAAGAAAACAACAAAAAACAATCTCTCGATTGTCGTGAAACGGCACAGACGTATGGCATTGCATCCATAAGTATGTTTCGATTTCTCATACCATACCATAGTCTGGGAGCAACAGCACTCACAGCACTCTCGCAATCGCTCTCCCGTTCCCTCTCTGGAATCAATAAACAGGTAATGCATAAGCAATAGCGCAAACACTACAGAGACTATGGGTTGAGATGGGGCTGAGAGAGAGGGATATGTCTAAGAATAAAGTGGTTTCGGGTTTTGGGGCGATTATGGGGAGTCGTATGGAGAGAGTGTATGTATGTGCGTATGTGTGCGCTGGGAGTGAATGCGCCGGCAGTGAGAGGATTCGCATAACGGGATGGCCCGGTAGCAGCCACTCTCGCGGGCTATATAAAGGGAACGGAACATCATTCGCGAAAGTTGTGCCAAATTCTCCGCTAAACAGCAAACACCACATCTCTTATCATCTCTTCCCTCGCATCGGATGAGCCGTTCGACTCCGCACTCACTCTCTCTTATTGTGTATTCAATCGTTTTTTTTTGTTTAAATATTTTTTCGATAATTTATAGTCTTTTGTGCAGTTTTTCTAATTTTTGTTTTGTTTTTCTTATCTATTTATTTCATCCATAAGTTTTGTAGTTTTTGTTTAAACTAAATGTGAGTTTTCTATTTTAAGCAATACGTTATTTGATTTAGCATTTTGTTTGTCTACTTTTGATTTTTTTTAAAACTGTCTAATATTTGTATTATCATGTTATTTCCAGAAGATGAAGCTATTAGGGGTACTATTATTAGGTAAGTGATCGTTAATTTTGCATTTGTTTTGTACTGTATTTTAGTTTTATTTTGCAAATAACTTTTTGAGTGCTGCGAAAATAAGCAAGCATATTTTTAAATAATAAACTTATGAATATGTATATTTTTTTCTTGTAAAGTTTTATAATATAACTTATCATAGATATTTCTTAAATTATAAAGCATATTTTACTTGCACTAAGCATTTTTTTTATATAATATACCGTGTTTATTAGAAAATTTAATTAGAAAGAATAAAAATTAATTATTTAAGCTGTGTACGTTTAAATGAGGTTTTAGATCAAGTTTTATTGTTTTTGCAAATCTATTTTAATTAAAAAATCTAATTTATGTACTAATAATGCAGAAGAAAAAACAAATTTTTCAATTAATTTATTGTATAATTTATTTATTAAAAACAATATTTAACATGAATTTCTAGCCATGCAACAATTTAAGCGCTAATTTGATAAATAAGCACAAAAACGCATAATTGCATAATAAATTAATTTTTATTTAAATGCATTAAAACTAATTTTTATGAATCAACTCTTATTAGCAAATATATAAATTTCTTCATTAAAAGCGATTTATTTATATACTGTATAAACAGTTTTTCTGAAATTTATATTCAAATAAAAAACAAGAATTTATTTATATTTCTCAAAGCAGTAGGAAATTTGACTGTTATTTGCATTCAAATAAAATAATAAATAAGAAAACAGTTATTAAAATATTTAAATCAAATTCATTGAAACGAGAATACAGTTATAAATCGTAATAAATATCTAAAAATGTATTTTATAAACTGTGTAAAATATTTTTAATAGAAGTATATTTATACTTATTGTTTGACTGGAGGCGAAAGAACAGTCGACTTATTATAGGAGAAAAAAATAGTTTCACTAAATCTCTAAATAATTTAAGCATTTATTCCGTTATTACTTTCGATACTGTCTAACGGTTTTAAATTTATGCATTGTAATTTCTATTCAGAAAAAAATCTCGAAAAAACAAGACAATAAAGTATTTTTAAACAGTAAGAGCGGCATAAGTTACATGCTATAAAACGAAAGTACAGTGTATTTTCAAAATATTCCGGTAGTATATCATGTCTTTTCGAGTCGTTAATAATTATTTATACAAATTTTGCGCCGAAAATAGGATTTTATTAACAAGTTTAGCAAAACCTAATAAAAAGCAAAGAAAATGATTTTGTCTAAATAAGACATGAAGCGCTTTTCGAAAAAAGCGCATTGTTTAATCGGCGTATGTCTTATTTTGACAAAATCATTCAACAAGCTTATTTTTAGAGGCGACTATTAACTATAATCCTTAACTAAACATGAGTTAAGTCTCGTTTAAGCAAAAGTAAAAAAAAATAATAAATAGTTTTTATTTATTATTATTTTATAAAATAAAATCTATTTCTCACTGAATATGTCGTAAAAATTGTACAGTATACAATATCGCATTAAATAAAAGTTACGTATTGAAATGCATAGTAAAAAATCGGATTCAATGGCTTTCGCCACTTATTGCGAACAATAGATAAATATCGATTAAAATAGCATCGAAACAATTTTTATTTAGATTATACAGTGCTAAATTTAGAAAATTTCAATAAGACATGAAATTCCGACGACGATTAGGAGAAAAAGTGTACTAGTTAAACTGCGAGACTCGTTTTTATACTGTATAAAATCGAACAATGGTAGGGATGAAACTGTGGGAGGATTTGGAGATTTTATTTTCGAAACGATTTTTTAAAACTATTTTTTTCCAACATTTGTTCGAAACGATAGACAAAAATAAATTTTTATTTAAAAAAATGTTTTAATACTATTAAGTAGAAAAATACGGTCGATATAAAAGTATGTTTTTTTCAAAAAACATAAGTTAAAGTTATCATGTATTTCCTATAGATTTATGCATGGGATAACGCGGAAACTACTAATCAGTAAATAATAAAAATTAAACAAGAACTAAAACGTTTTTAATAGTACTGTGTAAACGCCGATAATTGAGTTTTTCAAATGAAAATTAAAGTTTTTATTTTGTTTTTATAGTTTTATAGTTTTAAAAGCGCTAAAAAACGAGAGTTTATTCACTCAAATCAAGCGCTTTAATTAGTTTTAACATCCAATTCCGTTTCGGAAACAATAAGATTGACGTCGTTTTGCCCCGAATAAATTATTGATTGATTCAGCAAGTTGGTGCGAAAATGTGTGCTGACTCTTTTTTGTTTGAATGACAGCTTAATTTTCGATTTCCATTCTTCTCGCCGTTTGCTATAATAGTAATCGATTTATAACTAATAATAGATTTTTTACGTTTGATATTTGTGTTCATTTACTAATTTAGTCTGTGTAGAAATTGTATCGAATTTACACGGAATTTTCGCTTTGATTTTTAATATTATGGTTATTAAATTGCAATGAATAGCATGTTGAAATGCCGTCTTGATCAAATAACCAAACTATAACTTTAAAACTAATTTCGAATAAAAATATAGATAATTGATAATAATCTCGGATTTTATGCTTATCTGATGAAACATGAGATGCTATTTGAATGGAAATTTAAATTTTTACATGATTATCAAGTAACAACTTTGGTAAAACCTAATTTGTAAACTTGTTATAAAATATAATCTTTTCAATTATTATGAAAACATAGTAACATAAAAATTGAAGTAAACTTTTTTATGTAACATAACTTTCTTTTTTATTATTTTAGCAACTTTTATTAGCTAGAAAACAAATTAAAAACTAATAAATAATTTAACATGCCACTAAACAATAAAATGTGCTTGGAATTTAAATTAAAAATTAAGTCAAAATTTTAAATAACGGCTAATTAAACAAGTAATAAGTAGAAATATATCACTTGTCGAATTACAATCATACATAGACTCATTTTAAAATGCTCAATTATTAGAATAATTAATGAGAAAAATGCAATTCTACAATAAACTGTACAATAAACAAAATCGAAAACCATTTAAGCAGTTTAAAATTTGTGTTTAAATAATAAATAAGAAAAGAGCAAATTAAAATTTGTAAAATTGTAAAGGAAGAGAAAATTAGAAAACTATTCAAAAACAAATTTATATAAAAAGAATATAAATTAGAAAAAGTGCAGTAATTGTGATGAAGATTATTGCGAGTTAGAAAAAAATGCGATAATGTATAATATTAATGCAGTGTAATTTAATAGAAATCTAATTTTGAAGGCAATCGGTCGCCAGGAAGCGAAGCAAACGTTTTTTGTGGCACACAATGTGATAAATAGCTATAAATTTCGGATTTAAAACCACTCTTTACTCTCTTCCCTCTCTTCCTCTCCCATCCCTCTCCTCTCCCGTTCCTATCCTCTACCGTTCCTCTCGTCTTATTATTCTTAGCGCCGATAGTCGTGACCCAAACACACATATTATGTATGTCTCTCTCCATCCCTCCCCCTCTCGTATGCTCACTCCCCGACTCTCTCTCTCTCTCTCTCTCTCTCTCTCTCTCTCTCTCTCTCTCTCTCTCTCTCTCTCTCCCATTCGCTTAAATATTATGAGAATTTCAATACGTTTTTACATTTTTCTAAACCATACATAAGTTATAAAATATATTTTGCAAAAATTGTTCTATAGCTAAAAATTTCAATTGAAATCAATTTCTTAACTTTTATTTATTTTTATTTATTTATACTGTATATTTTGTTTGAAATAGTAATTTTCGAAAATTTCTAAACTTGGCTGCAATTGTGTTGAATCGGCAATTGATTACCAAATTCGCAACTTTTCACTACTTTATTGCCGATTGTGTCTGCATTTTGTCTGCCATTCGCCGCTCGCTTTCAATAGGCAGTCAATTATTACCATAAAAAGCATTTTTTAATATTAGAAAATCGATTATAAATTTTTATTTTGCATTATATAAAATCGCGAATTTGTTATGAAGTTTATTGCAATTATAGTCCATTTAATTGAAAAAAAAATAAAACTATATTTAGCTCTAATATTAATAAACCTATTATGTCTAAACTTATTTATGCTAGGTTAACGCAAATATTTCATGCCGATTATTGAGCAATGTAGTTTTGTTAAAACTAAATTAAGTCGTCCTAAACTGTCTAAATTGCTTCATATAATTTCGGCAAACTCTTTGATAGAATGTTCAATGTTTTTTATATAGATATTTTTAAATCTATATATAAAAATATTTATGCTTGTTGTTATTTAAATAGATTTTTCACATCGTTTTCACAACATTTGATATTCGATTATAACGTATAAACACGAAAATTATTTTCAATTATTTTCTCGATTAGCTATGAAAACGCATAGAAAAATTTTATTTTATACTTGTTGAATAAGCTTTTGACACAAAATCAATTCTTCCGATTATAATGAGTTTGAATTAGCGGCGAACACAAAACGTGCAATGCACTCTTCGCTTTCTACACTGTATAAAATACTAATTATTAGGTTAAGGAATACTTTCGGCAGAAAAAAAAACAAAATTAAAAATTATTGTAATTTTTTTCTCAAATAATAAATTAAAAATTTACATAAATTACACAAAAATTAGTTGAAAAACATTTTGAATACAAATCAATAAATAAGAATATACTGTATAAAAGATAAAAAATACACTAATAATTCGTAGATAAAAAACACATGCCTAACAAATTCAATATACTGTACGGCTAATAACTGTGCAAGGATAAATTTGTACAGTATTATTTAAAACATCTATGAATTTTTCATTTGTAAACTTGTTGATAAATTATCAAAAAAATTAATCATTAATTTTGTTTTTTGAAAATATAATAATAGAAATACAGAAAATATTATTGAGATAAACGCGAGTCTTATATATTTTGCACAGTATATTTTATATTCATATCAGTGTTGGAAGTATACAGTATAATCGCTCGAATGACCTCTTTTTATAGCAAATAATAATTTTCAAAAACCATTAATAAAATTAAATAAGTTTTTTCTCCACCATCTTCTTATTCTTCAAGTGCCAAACAAAAATCTGACTTGTTGATCCGCAATGAGTGCGCTTAATAGAAACTTGTTGCATAATAAGGCAGTAATAGATTATGTATAGAATAAATAGTCTGTGCAGTTGATTGACTATCAAGAGTAGTGAAAAAAACAACTTTCTATAGTCCAGACATAACAATGTGTTTATTGAAATACAATTTTTTATACATATCTAAAATTATACCCAAAAAACACATTTTTATTGACTTTTTTTGCACAAAAAAAACTTAAACTTAATATAAAAATAGTTTTTAACGCAAAAACGATTTTTTATACTGTAAATAATTTTATTGCATGCATATTTTTACAAACTAGACTTACGATTAACTTAATGCTAAATAATTTATACTGTATTAAAAAATATTAATGTAAAAAATAGTTTGTATGAAATTTCTGATTAAACTGATTTTTTACAATGCAACTTTTGTTTCGCCCCGCTATGCCCACGAATCAAACATGATAAAACAAAAGGATTTGCGCTAATCCTGACGCACAGTCAATCAAAATCCGTGAAGCGAACGAAGAGACAATCGCAGGCCTGGGAACTGCCCGACGGCGCCGAACTCCTGCTCAGCGTAAGTGTGCTAAACAGCCCCAACACCCGAACACACAACTACACTGAACAATCGATGAACAATTCAATGAATAATTGCGTTCAGAAAACGCATCGGTATTTATAGCTTATCGAACGAAAAATGAAAAATGAACAGTGTAGTGAAAGAGAGTAATCAACTCCTATTGTATCTATACATGGTTAAATTTATTATGCAATGGCTTTCTATACCATCTCTTAAGATGTTATGTTAGGTTATGTGTTATGTAGTTGTGTAGTGACTCTCTCTCTCTCTCTCTCTCTCTCTCTCTCTCTCTCTCTCTCTCTCTCTCTCTCTCTCTCTCAAACTTTTTTTTTGTTTTTGATTTGTATTTTTTATTTTGTCTTTTATTTGATTTTTAATTATATACCGAAAAACACATACATATCGTTGTGTTTATGCATTGCAATAAATAATAGCATTTTATTTGAGTTTTTATTACGCTTTTAGTGAATGCAAAACATCTCTCGTTTTTCATACAAACTCTTACCGAAAGAGTAAAATATTTCACTCATTACGTGCGTAGAGTTAGTGACAGTTTGGCCCAAAAACATCAAATGTTTTCTCGGTTTTGTGCGCGAATAAAGTTACATTGCAATAATTAATTGTCGAATTTATTGCTTAAATCATGTTTAGAGCGCTGCTTCCGATAAATTATCGCATGCTTAAACACTCTTGTTTACAAGCTAGCGCGTAAGAGTGTAATTTTTCAAAATCAAGCTTAATTAGTTGCTTAATTAATTGTAATTGATTTAGGCAGTCTAAATTTAAACCAAACTCTTGAATGGGATAGAACCACGTAACATTTCTTATGTATGTTAAAGTATTATGTATAAAAATAAAAGTTTAATCTGTTTAAGCTAAATGCATATTGCAGTATACAATGCAAAAATTAAAATTTTAAAATATCCTTTACAAAAAAGTATTTTGTAGCAATCAGGAAAAATAGAATCGAAATATTTAAATTGCAAAGAAATCGTACTGTATAAAAGAGTTAATTCCGTTTTCATGAGCTATCAATCGCTATTAACTTATTCATTGAATAAAGACATGAATTTTCGAAAACTAATAACTCAATCGACGCATAAGAATATGAATAACGAAAATCAATTTCTAAAAAAAACATAAATAATTTACAAAAAATACAAATCAAAATCAGTTAACAAAAAAAACAAAAATTTTTGAATAAAATTCAAAAACTATTCTTAAAAAACAAAACATTAAAAAATACGATTAAAACCAATTAATAAAAAAAACCAAAAAATAGTTTAAATACAAATTTTAAATCAATTAACAAAATAAAACAAAACATAATTTAAATACAAATCAAAATAATTTAATTAATAGTTAATTAATAGCAAAAAAAAAAAACAAATAATATTCAAAAAACATAAATTAAAACCAATAAATAGAAAACAAAAAGAATATTAAAAAATATAAACCAAAACTAAACACAAATATAACGCTATATTACGGCGATATGACGGTACGGGTGGGGAACGGCAGGCGCCGCTGCGGAACGGATTCCAGTGCACCGAAGACGGCTACTACGCGGACGTCGAGAACAACTGCCAGGTGTTCCACGTGTGCCACGCGCAGACCGACCCGGACGGCACGCCGATCATGGGCCACTGGTCGTTCCTGTGCGGCAACCAGACCGTTTTCAACCAACTGACCCTCACGTGCGCGTTCGAGGAGGAGGCGATCCCGTGCCAGTCGTCGCCCCAGTTCTTCGGCCTCAACCAGCGCATCGGCCAGCCCGAGGTCCAGTTCCTCGACGACAACGACCTGGCCAGCGGCTACGCGCTCTACCCGGGCGCCCGGCTCCGGAATAACAAATAGATCTAGATAACTTTATTTTTATGCCTAATTAATTATTAGTTTTTTTTCGTTTAGTATTTGTTTTTTGTTTTGTGTTTTTTGTTAAACTATACAAAACATTGACTTTTTTTTGTGTATCTATATATCGATTCATTAATTTGTTATGTTTATACAGTATTATTATTATTATGTATTTTTGATTGTTACCATTTTATATAGATTTTTTTTGAATGAAATATTATTGTTTAATTTTTTTTAATTAATGTTTTATTATTATTACTTTATATATATTTTATATATCATGTTATCAATTGAATCCTATTTTTATATTATTTGCAAACTTTGAACTACAGCTTAAGAAACACTTCGACTCCAATGCAACGGCTAATGAATGACAACTATTTTTATCCTAATATTTAACATCAATTTTCTTTATTGTATATTATTTCTTGTTAGTATTTTTTTTATACTGTTTAATTATGCTTTTTATTAATTTTATCATTAATTGTTTCACATGTTTAGTAAAATCAATATTAGATCTATAGCTATAAATATATTTTTACACAATATATAGTTTATAGCATATAATGTATTTTTATGTATAAATTTCAAAATCTATTTCGAAAACAATTGTAATTTAAATATCAATACATTTTCAACAAAAAAGTTTTAAACTAATTAAAAAAATTTCTTTTAAAAAAACGTTTCGGAGAATTTGTTTCAACAAGAATAAATTTCTAATTAAAAAATTTAAATTTAAGTTTGATATTCGCGGGAAGAGAAACAATTCGTGAGTTTGTGATTTAGTTCACCGCAAAAGTGAGGAATCGCTTACAAAAAAAATCATACTTGTTAGTATTGCATTCGGATAACGTTTCCATAAATTTGAATTAATTAACCATTTGTTTCTCATTTAAAAAACACATGCTTAAAAAGAGAATCTTTCGGTTAAGCGGCTGAATTAGTTAACCAAATATTTAGATCCATTTTTAGTACACAGTTATCCTAAATAGCGATGTAAAATAACTATGTAAAAACTAGAAAACGAAAATTTATTATAACTATTACTGTAAACAAAAAAAACCAAAAATAGATTTCAACGCAAAAATAGTTTTTAAAGAAATATTTTTTAATAACATTTTTGTTTTATTAATTGTATAAAAATTACATCAGTTCCTCTTTTTTATACTTGTTAGAAAATATTTAATTATAGACAAATAGCCAGTGTTTTGGAGAGAGAAAAAAAATCTAATTTTATAACTGTATAAAAACTGTATAAAAACATTGAAATTTTTGTTATCTATTATAGAAACGAGAGATCAGTTCAAAACTAAAGTACAATTCGTGTCGAGAAATATGTTTTGAAAAACAATTTGTTTAGAAATGTTATCATTAATTTTGGTCTTCTTATACAGTGGTAAAAAGTTAATAGTTAAAAAGAAAATTGAAAAGAAAGATTCATTCTTGATAAAGTGTACTTATTATCTACAAAATTAAACTGTAAAAATTTAATATATGTTTCTATATACAATTTTTAGTTCAATCTGTAAGACGAGTAAACTTTTACTAAAAATTAATTATTCGGTTCGCAAATGACTTTTCACTTATTCGGAAAAAATATACAATTAATTCGAAATAAATAAATTGCAAAATACAATAAAAAAACTAAAACAAAACAAACAAGAATAAATAACTAATTAAATGGACAAATATGAATTAACCTAGATAAAAATACGCTATTTTACAAATGAAACAAATACTTGAATCGAAACAATTTTGTCAATTTGTTATTAAAAGTATAAATAAAAAGTTATATCAAAAAGAAATAATTTAAACAAGGCATTTTTGATCTACTAAAACATACTAGCTAAATATATCTAGCTAAAGTAGTTTCAAGCATAAACTAAAAGTAAAACGATTTTATCAATTTGTTATTAAAAGTATAAATTAAAGTTATACCGAAATTAATTTAAACAAGGCATTTTTGAATTAAAACTTACTAGCTAAATGTATCTAGCTAAAGTAGCTAAATACTTAAAGCGTAAACTAAAACTAAAAACAAAATTTTGTCAAAAAAAAACAATTTGGTTAAATTTGTTAATTAAAAAACAAATAAATTAAAAATGATAATAAATAAAAACAGCAATTAAGCAAGGTATTTGTGATCTACAAAAACGAGCTAGCTAAATGTATCTCGCTAATTTCTGACAGTCTAGAGCGTCGAACTTGGTTCAGCTCTTCTTATCAGTCGACTCGTAGTCGGCGTCGTACGCGTCGACGGCGCACAAGAGCACCCGGAGGTCGCCGAAGTGGACGGAGACGGCCTGCGAGTGGCACTCAGGAACATCTTCACCGTGGAACAGGTTGTGGCCGAGCACGCACGCCCACTCGTAGCCGTGCGTCGCCGACAAGTGACTGGTTATGCCGCGCGCGATGTCGACGAACGTGTCGAAGCGGTAGATGTTTTCGATCGCCACCCGAACCACTTGGTTGCGCACCGACGTCTCCAGCGAGTTGTAGTCGATGATCGGGTGGTACAGGTGCGCCCGCGCGCGCGTGATCACCTCGTGCGGCTCGATCTGTAGCAAGAACGTTTTTTTAGATTAAATTGATAGTTTTTTTTAATATTAAATAATAAGTTAATTATTAATTAATGACTGAAATATTAAATAATAACTAAATTATTAAATAAGTTATTAACAATAACTAATATATTTAATAATAATTAAATATTAAATAAGTTAAATATAAATTTATATAAGCGTAATTTAAATTTAATTTAAATGTTAATTTAATTTTAATTAATTAATGTTATTTTTAAATAGATTACGCATATTTATCTTTTGTATTTATTGTGATGTTTGTTTGTGCGTAGGTTTGCTTTTCTAATTGAAACTGTTGGCATGTCTAAATTAAGATGCAAATTTTTTGTTTGTTTTGCTAATTTGGCGATTAACATGCAAATATTTAATCAAGATTTAATTAGAAACGTATTTATAGTTTATTTACATGACAATCAATCTTGAACTAGTTAAATTTTGTGAAGTAGGTATCGATTTTTTTAACCATTCAACATTATATTTATTTTTATTATTTAATTACAAAAAAATTGTTTTGTCCTGTCAATAGAAGTTAAGTGTTTCTTTGTTAAAATTGAACATGTCAATAATCAATTATAAAAATAGATGTAATGCTATACGTGATTAAAATTAGTGCAAATTTATTCATCGCATTTTTATTCAGTGCTAAAAATACTACTTTTTATTAAACTGTTGTCAAATCGCTTAAAAATGTAATTATATTTTCTTCAATAAAAGAAATGAACTGTGTACAAAAAGAGAGAATGTTTATTCATGATTAGAAACTGTGTTATTTTGTTGAATAACTTTCTTAATTTAAAAAACTTAAATATTTATTATTTAGATAATTGAATAGTAAATATAGCTTTTACTTCACAATAGAATAATTGGCTTATATTTATACATGATAAAAACGCATAATAAAAATAATCCTAATTAGAAAAACTAATTTCATTTCAAATTCACATTTCATTTAGATTTTTCAAATATAAATTAACATTCCTCTTTTTAATCAAAACTCATTATCAACAAATACAATATGCGTGAAATTTATGCTTTTTATATGTACAATAGTAAAATTAATAAGCTTGCTGAAAATATTATCTAATCGGCTCGTGTCAAAGTTACACAGATACATTGCTAATATAAACAATATATATTTTTGTTTATTTTTCAAAAAATTCATTTCAAAACTATATTGTTAAACGAAATTCTTGAGGAAAATATAAATTTTAAGATGCAATTAAAAAGCAAGTTTAAAAAATAACATTGCAAATTGGTATGGCACTAAATATTTTACAATTAAATTTATACATGTTGATTAGGTTTTTTTTGTAAAACAAACTAAAAAAATTAATTTTCTGTTTAATTATGTTTACTATTGTTGCGATTAACGGCAAAAATCATCACTCAATCGATAGGATAAAAGCGAATTATCATGAATAAAGTGAGAAGAATAAATAAAAGCACACAAAATACTACATTGTAATTTCGATTAATCGATTGCGAGTGAAAAATGCGGTTAAGTTTAAGTAAAGTTTTTTTTAAACAGATATTTCGAAAAATGTTGTAAAAAACGCAATCATTTGTTCGCATCGAGTGATCGCTCAATACTAACCCTTAGGTCTAAAATATTTTCATTTATCAGGTTTTAAATTAAAGATAAATTCTACAACGTTCAATTCGACAAATATAAAGTTCAAACCATAATTTTATACTGTGCAACATATTAAGAAATCGTATAAAATAGTTTGAGCTACAATGTATAATTATGTTACGTGTTGATTGCGAGTTTTGCTTCTATTGATAAATCCGAAATTGCTAGTGATTAATTATGTTATTTAATGTAACTTGTTGAATTGAGCTTGTTCAACAAATAGAAAAAAATGATAAATGATTGTTTTTAATTTATTTGTTGATCAAGAATATATTGTATATATTTTATCAATTGCTTAATAAGTTATTTACAATGTTTTAACAAATTAAAATTAATACTATTGATAAAAATTAAAGATTAAGCAGGCTACAATGCTGGCTAATTTGGGGTAAATTTGTTTTAGTAATGCAAAAATATTATCTAATTTACATTGGGTTTAATTAAACGCATCGAAAATTACAACTGTTAATTATTTACATTTGTAATATATTTACTAAACTGTTTTAATTATACTTGTAAAAACAACACTATGTATAATTTTATTTAATCAAAAAATCAATTTTAAGTTGATATGTATAGACATTAATATTTTTAGCAACTAATTATTCTAATTATTGTATTAAGTTATTAGAGGTTAAAGATTATATTGCTAAGGTTGTTTTTTTATCAAATAAAAAATCTATAAATTTAAGTTTTGATTTAATTCTTAGCAATGTTTGATTGATTAAAACTTTGATGCAATAAATTATTTAACAAATATTTATTAATTATATACTTGATTAAATACTAGATTAAACATTAATCAGATGTATAAATCTAAAAATATTTTCTTATTTACTAATTATGTATTAAATATTTTATATATTAAAAATATTTGTAAATGCATAATATAAGAAATAAAATTATCCTGATTCTATTAGTGTATTGCATAAATAAGTAGAAACAATACCATTTTGAACAATGTATTTAATTAAAATGCACAGTTTATCTGATTTTGTAAAATTAGATTTTAGTAAAATAATAAAATATTATAACGAATTTATAATTTTAAACTTATTAAATTGTTAAGAAATACATGATACACTACTAAATAACTTAGCATTTCTTTGCAATAAATAACAATGAAAAAGTAAAAACATAATGCTTATCTCTTAAATTAAATTAAATAAACAAATTTCAGGGTAAATTAAAGTAGAAATAACAAGTAAAATATACACTTTAAATAATCAAGCAATTTCAATACGGCAATTTATATTGTCAGTTGTAATCAGATAAAATATAGAAAAGTTTAGATACAAATAAATCGGTCCATAAATATAATTTCAAAAAAGCAAGTTGGCATTTTCGCATTCGCCACAAATTAATCGCCAACCAAAAAAGAAACTTGATAAACTGTCAGCAAAAAAGCGCAATTAGTTCTGCAGCGGAACTCATCCCTAACTAATCGAAAATAAAAATTTAGATTTTTTTACAAAAAAAACACAAAAATATAAAAAATAAAATCACATGAACTGTCAATACGCGTAAAATTATGCTGGATAAATTAGTTAAAAATAACAAAGCTATGCGGTATGCCCAATTTGATATGTCTCATTAAATCGGAATGAATCGGCGCAAAAAGAAAGAGTTAAAAATATCGAAAATCTTAACTCGCCGAAAATAAACATGTATATATTTTTGCAAAAATTTGCAATTTTAAACACTAATTCTTTGCAAATTTCAATTATACTGTGTAGAATGTAAATCGCACACGACGAATTGGAATGTTTAAAAAGCAATTTAATATTAATTTATTATATTTGGTATAAAATATACAGTGTATTAAAATATTCGTATTAAGTAATTTAGGTCTGTATTCGCATTCAGATCAGACGTAAAGAAAAGTTTTGCCAAAAATTAATTTTCGCCAAAAAAATCACGAAATTTAAGCCAAATTAGATGTAAGCGATGCCACGAAACGTGCGTTTTTATTAATAATACAGTGTAAAAATTGTGCCAAGCAATTAGCCGAACAATTACGAATGCATTACAACTTTCTCTACACAGTATAATCTGGTTTTTGCGCAAATATTAATTAAGTTATTCTTGTTATTAGTTTTGGCAATATTTTGTAAATTATTTTAAATGCAAACACAATATCATTGCATAAATCACACGAAAAAAAGATTTCTAATTATGATTTAATTATAATTAATTTGTGAATTTAATTTAACCCAGGATAATTAAATTTTTACTGTTCAACCTGTAATTAAGTATTTTGCGCATAATTAAAATCTATACAGTATATTTTTGGTAATATATCTATGCATTAAATAAATATATAATGGGAAAACTCTCAGCTATTTTAAAAACGTTCTGGATATAAATTATTGTGAAATCTAATCGCATCGCGATAAAAATTAACTTTGCAAAATTAAACTGTATATACAAAAATAATGCGTTTGAATCGAAATGTTGTTTTACACAGTTCATTCTTTCGGGAAACGAAATTTCACGACCGAATACAAATTGGTGAAATTAAATCTAGGCAACCCTTAAATTCCGCGCAATTATCTTATCCTGGTAAAATGATAAATTCTAAAACAGTATGTATTTCGGGATAAAATACTTCTGGATAGTTTTATATGGTCGGAGAAATGCGTAGTAGCATACAGTAATTGTAAACTAGTTTAACATTGCTTTTTTGTTTTTAACAATTTCGCGATAATATATTGAATGCGCAATTTATTCTCGCATTGCATTACTTAGGTTCGACTGCATTTCGACGGATTAAAACTGAATAATCTTGATACTATATCTAACTGGTTTTACTTTACACAGTTACTTTGCAGTTTGGCGAAAAAAATCGACTGCATAGAAGCTTTTTATCAAATTGTCTAAATTGATAAATTTTTCATAAATGCCGTAAAAACGACGGTTTAAAATACGGGCTGAAATTAAATTGTACAGTTTATAAGTTATCTATGCGAATTGAAATGGAAATAAGTGTACAGTGCGATTTTAGATAACCAAACTAAACTCACACAATTTTCTATGCTTGATAACATTTTCTCTAAAATTGTCTAGTATGTGGCAAACATTTTTATTTTTCTATTTCTAATGCGCAAATGTACTGTGCAAAATAATAAATAAGTTAACTTTTTAAGCACTTTACTTGTATTTATTAATTAGAATTTTTTTAAACATGAAAACATTTACTACACACTACGGGACGCAAGCCATAAGTACGGCTAAAATTTTGATATGAAATATTTAAAAGATTATTTTTTTTGGGTAACATTTTTATACGTTGTAGATATCGTGAAATAATATCGAAAAGATTATTGCAAACTTGCCATGCTATTTATTCCATTAAGACTAATGTCATATAGTGCTCAAATAGTCTACAAAATCGTTGCAATTTATCAATTTAGAAAATAGTTTTAAGAATTGATTTTCATAAATAAATTATACTTACTATAGAATATAATATAACTGTATATAATTACGTTATGGTGGTGTTTTAAAAATATTTTCGTATAGTAATTTTTGATATCTACAGTATAATTAGTTAATCTTAAAATCTAGATTAATTTTAAATTAAGATATAAGCTTGATATTAGTGTAACTTATTGTACACAGATAAAATAATAATTTTGTAACAATTAAACATGTAAAAAATACTCTAAAACACTAAAAAGTAATGATTGATTTAATCAAATTGCCTACTCATTTATAAGAGCAATTCGTTTTTGATAACTTATCAAGATAATATATGTAGTGATGATAAGATGGACAATTTACATCAACAGTAAATTCATTTATTAAAATAAAACAATCTTGCTACAACTAATAAATAAGAGTTCATCCAAACATTATGTATAATGATTAATTTGATTGGATTTTTAAAAATGCGATGATAAATTTTTAGAAAGTAAATAGAATTAAAAACGAAATAATTAAACAAGCAAAAAAAAAATGATAAATTAAATAACAAGTAGCAAGTAAATAGTAAATAAGTAGCACGCTCACCTGTTTCATGATCTGAAACATGATCACTTGTGCGTCGCCGAAGCCGAACGACAGGTATGTGCCGGCGATGTAGTTGAAGCGCGCGCTAAAGCCGTGCGGACCGATGACGCACTGCCAGTACTCGCCGTGCATTTGGTCGAAGACCGACGATATGTTCGCCGATATCTTCTCGTATGTATTGAACTCTTGGAATGCGATGATCGCAGTCGTGATCGCTTGCGCTTTCATCGTCTCCGACATCTCGCAGTCGATCACTTTCACCTTGTTCTTATCCGTGCGACGCGCGTCCCTGCTCACAAACATGGTAAATTGGTTATTTGAAGTAATTCATAAGCAATACAATATTAAGAGCATTTAAAAGCACTAAACTATAATTAAACAATACTGTATAATTAAACAATAAACATAATTATTTATTTAGTTATAAAAGCCTACTATTTATTGTGCACTTTTATAAAATACAAATTTTATTTATAAATGCAAGATAGTAAAATAATTTCTAAAATAATAAATTACTATGAGTGTAATAGACTAAAGTGTATAATTTATTTATTTTTAATTAAAGTAATAATTAAGTATTAACCATAATAACAATATAAATAAAGTCTAGCTATAAATATAGTCTAGCTATAAATAATTCTATATATTTACTCTACATTTATAAAATACAACAATTTCTATTAAGTAATACAACACGTTTAATTAGTTTTTAAATAACAAATTACTGTCACTCTAAAAGGTAAAATATTTAAATTATTAAATATAATTAAAATTATAATTTAATATTAAACATAATTATCTTTTGTTGTGAATATTCTACATTTTAAAAACAGCAAGACACTTAATATTTTAATGTGTTTTTATCATGTTTATTAAATTGAAAAATAGTCTGAATATAAAGTTCATATTAAAAAAATAAATATATTAGTGTTTATCATGTTTAATTTCGGATAACATTACAGTTGAGTGTTGACAGCACATTTAGTATTTCCATGTTTAAATTTCACCCCGTTCTCGCCCAACGCTCATAAATATAAATAAGTTCATTGCAAAAAACAATCGAATTGAATGGAAAAATAGCTAAAATTCTTCTTGACATAAAAGGCAATTTCATTCTTGACTGCATTATTTAGGTAAACGACGGTATTTTGAAAAATATTCTTTGCAAATTTATGTTTCTATCTTTTGAATAAGATTAATTTTAATTTAAGATTTACGATGAAACATTGCCATGCTTATGCGAAGCGCTTGAAATCTGTCAATCGCATTTTTAGGAGTTGTTTTTATTCTTGCCAGTTTATTTTATTGCCATCAACAAATTTATTTCAATTTTATTTCAAACGGAATAAGTGCAATGCGCATTTTAAATATTTCAGTTTGTTTTTTGTTTTAACAAAAATCTCAAAAATTTTAAATGTTTTTAAAATATTTAAATATATTGTATAATGTGTTTAAATATTTATTTATTTATTCAACAATTTCTGCTTATACAGTATGATTTTAAACACAAAAATTTAAATTGTATAAATTTTTATGACTATATAAAATCTACATTACAAAATCAACCATTATGTTTACACTGATTAAATTTGGGTTTAAAATTGCAAAATAATTTTGCTAAAATATAAATGTTAAATTAAAATACAATCTAATCTCACAACCCGTAAAAATTACATTATAAATTTTAAGATTATAATAAAAATTTAACGTATCAGAGTCAATTTTGTTAAATTTGTTATATAAGCTAGGTAAAATACTGTATGTTAATTACATTGTAATTATAGCAGAAAAATAATTAAACTAACTTATTATACTACGTATCTTATCTAGTTGTATTTAGTAAAATATTAACAAGCAAAAATTTGCAATATATTATTTATTTAGTTATTTAAACAATCATTAGTGCATATATAAGTTAATATTTATAATCATATAGAATTAAGTCAAAGCGAAATTCCCCCTAAGCTTGCTAGTGAAAATGATGCAGATTAAAAATTGCAAAAAATAGAAAATAAGAAACATTCAAAATAGTCGCGTAACTGGATATTGTTACTGGGTATTTAGACCGCTGCCCACCTTTAAATAAGCCTCATCCTTCAGCCTCATGTTTGGACCAAATTCACTCTTTGGCCCAAATTCACACAGTTTAACTTTCAAGCTATTTTCTTCATTATGATTATAGCCTATCGCGATGAGTATCAATATATATTGTATAACGTTAACGGCCAAAACAATTTGAATTGATTAAAAGTAGCATCTTTAAATTAATATTTAAATCAATCATGGTAGTCTGCAAAACTGTATTTAATTAAAAGTTTAATAAAGCTTAACGAAATTTAAATCAGCTTAATTCTTTTAATGTGTTATTTAATCAATGTAATTTTTATTAATAGATCGCTAATGCTTATTTTGTAAAGGTAAAAATGTGAAAAAAAATAATTATTTTTACATGTTTAATAATTAAAAAAGCATTGAACTTCATGATAAAAACTAATTTGTTCATTTAAAAAAATTTGCATAGATGTTGGGTGACAGTTTTTTTTAAAGATAAATAATTTAATTTGCATTAGAATTTAAAGAATTTGTGTAAATTAATAGATTTAGATTTGGCTCTCAAATTCTTATAAATATAAAGTTAAATTAATCGGTCTACTATAATGTTTACGCTTGATAGAACTTTTCTCACTTGTTATTATTCTTAAATTAAAAATGATAGCAAATAATTAAAGTTTTAGCAAGTGTAAATATCAAAATAGAACAATTATTTTTACTTTGTATTAATAAATCAGGATTTAATGCTGGAATAAACAACTGTTTAAATTTATATTACAACAAATATATGAATATTTTTTAGCTTTTCATTGAATTAAAACCAGTTCATTACTTGTCAAAAATTAACTACATATTAAATTTGTTAAAATAGTTAAGTAATATTAAACAAGTGAAAAAATTATCTTGATAAACTTTACTTTATATTTAGTGTTAATACAGGTTTTAGTATATAATTTTATCAATGTGAATTTAAATGACAAAAATTGGTGATAGATTTATTTTCATGTATCAAAAACTTAGCATAATAAATTTAAAGCCTTAATACGCATAAAAACGCTTTTAATAAAAATCTAGATTAATTTTAAAGATTATACGGTGTAGAGCACATTCATATTAACATGCATTTTATTTAGAATTAGTAAACTTTCATGCCAATTAATACAATGATAATTTAATTACTAAGCTAGACATATTTATTAAATAGAATAAGTAATAAATAATTTGCATGCTAGAATTACTTTACTTACAAAATGCTAGAAAGAAACAAAATTGTAGTGTAAAATAAATACAACTAACATAAAAATAATACCCAGGGTAATCTATTGGTTAAATTGCCAATTATCAGTAATTTAAATATATCTTGCCATAAAATTTCAATATAAAAACAATAATTACAATTTAAACATAAAAACATTTGAGGATTATATAAATTTTTTTAAACAGTATCAATTATAAAGTATTAATAAAAAAGCTAAAATCAAGTTTTACTTTAAAATTATCTAGATTTTTTAGCATGCCACTCAACATTTTGTTGCTTGAGCTAATTGACTAGATTAGGTAAGAGGTCAAATGTAGATATAAGCATGATTAAACTATTAATAATATACAGTATAGTTTGTATTGAAGTTAAGTGAGACATAAAGAACAATATACTGTACTATAAATATACAGTACTAATGAAAAGCCACTATTTGTAAACAATTCGCTTAATATGTTTATTGAACACTCGAACGTACATATTTGTGCATGTTACATTGCAATAATTATCGAACTGTTTTAAATTGCACTGGCTCTAGGGCGCGATTGCAAATATCGATTAGCCGGCACCCGGGTCAATTCCTCGATTAGAATGGGCCGGGAGGAGAATGAGCGCCGGTAGTCGATTATTATAGTTTTTAACCATGCAATTTTTTCTTTCTTTTTAGTATTTCTACTTTTATCAAAGTTTATAAAAGTTGATATTAGCATTAATATTTCTGCATATATTAGAATACATGCAAAATTAAATTAATTTCTAATTGATCATTACTATTTAGATCAATATACTTTTAAGAATAGCATTGATACATTTTTATAAATTATACTTTTACTATAATTTAAAAATGATTAATTTTTTATATCCGATTTAAGCTATAGTATAATAAGTTTTATACATGCTAAATATAATTAGAGTCAGATATAATTTTTTATTAATTAAGTTTTATTATTTTTATTTTCTTAATAGTATGTAATTTAAATTGTATAATTTTTCAAAGCGTATTGATAAGTTTTATTCCCGATTTGAATGTAAATAAATTTGTTTCGCTTTAAAATTTCTTCTTTTTAAATGCCAAAACAATCTTTGCAATTTCTTATATTTTTAACATTCGCATTTACCCGCTAATTAAATAAAAATAAATAAATTATCATTCGCTTTTCTCTTTTCATTCGAAGATTATCTGTAGCTTGTACAATATGTACTTCCTCATTTTATGCAATAAAAATTTCGATTTAAATTATGCCCGTATAAATTTCTACCAATAAAAAGTAGCATGCCTAACATTTTATTATTAGAAATGTTTAGAAATTCTGTACAAATTTTGATAACAACTGCAAAAAAATTCTAAATAAAATATTTTTATTATAAAAACACTTTTAAAATAATCAAGTAATAAAATAAGCGACAAAATGCGCACATACAGCCGTTCCATTATAACCCTCGCATTGTTTTTTAAGGATTTCTCGGGAACTACTAATTCAATCTGGGTGATTTTTAGTTCGAATGATTCAGGATCGACCACCGCATCACTGGTATAAAGGAAATTGAAAAATACTTGATACTTTTTAAATGGCGACAAAATTAAGTTTGAGAATTTGATTAAAAACATGATTTGGTTAATGGAAATGTTAACATTTACCAATTTTTACTACTAAAATGCTTAAGATTATTAATAATTAGCAAAAATATTATTAAAATATTAGCTCTAAAATTTTTTAGTTAAAATAGTAAAAAAATATTCGAAATTTGTTTTTGCATGCAAAGTCTATGTAACGTAAATATTCTCGCCATTTAAAAAGTATGAAGTATTTTTCAATTTCCTTTATACCAATGATGCGGTGGTCGGTCCTAAATCATTTGAACTAAAAATCACCCAGATTGAATTAGTAGTTCCAGAGAAATCATTAAAAAACAATGCGAGGGTTATAATGGAACGGCTGTATAAACATGGGAATTTACATATTATTATAGTCTATTATTTTACCATTTTCATATATGTATGCTAGATATGCCTAATACTATTGCGTAATATATTTTGCAAAATATTTTGAAAAATTATTTGCATGTCATATACTGTAAGGTTAATACGAAATAATATTAAATAATTTACCAATCTATTTTTCTCAGTATTACTTTACAAAATTAAACAAATTTATGTCATTAAATTAGACAGATTGATTTCAATTAATATACTGTAAATGTGCTGACATTAAATAAATAAATATTCTGACATAAATATTATTTTCTAAAATGATATAAATATTAACTAGTATAATTTTTTCGTATTCAAAATATTTGTTGAAAAGGTAAAAATTCATATAATTAATACAGCTAATTGATTTTAAGAAATAAAATTATCTAAATTAGAAATTATTATTTATTAATAATTTTATTTTAAAATGTGTAAAAACTACAAACTATTCATAAATTTTAACAACAAAATGCAATTAAAAATAAACAAAAAATATTAAAAAACTATAATATGTATTTTTATAATTCTTGAATGTTTCTAATATCTAAGCAATCATGATTTTAAGCAAGATAAAAATTTTAATTAAGAAAAATTACAAATTAATTAATTCTGATTGGTCTAATGATGTTTAATTTTGCAAAAAAAAATAAATGCATGCTATAAATAATTACATATTTATTATAAAAAATTATTTATAAAAATATACTTTTTATATAAAATATTAAACAGTTTATTTTAGTTTTTAAAGGTCTAACATCCTAAGGTCTAAGATCTTACTAACATAAATATAAAAAATTTAAATTGTTCAAATATATCTTATTGAAATTTTGTTTATGTGAACAGTTCTATTACATAATATAATTGTATCATACATAATTTTTAGAAGTGCTAATGTTTTTTGTTTTTATAATAATAATTAGCATGATAATGTGATGCATAGGCTATTTATAATATATTAGACTCTAGATTGCTAGACTAGATAATTTTCAGCAAGTTTCATTATAAATAAACTAAACAGCATAAAAGTTTAGTCTTTATATTACAAACTGAAGAGTCTTTAATTCATGTCGTCTTATCATGTTTAAAGCTATAAAATTTAAAAATGTTTATATTTACGATCAAATAATGATTCTATCATGTAATATAGTAGCACTGATTAATTGTTTATTTAATAGATTATATAATATCTAAGATAATTCGGTTATTTATACTGCACAAAATAATATTCAATGTGAAATCATAACTCACATAATCAATCGGTGCGTTTACTAAATATTATCTAGAGCAAATTAAAAAAAAACTCAGTTATAATTTTAATATCAACTATAAAATCAGCATGTGACTATTGAAATTAAATTTGCTCAAAAAAATGCATCTATGTACAGAGTATTATACTGTATCGTAATTACAATCGTCACTAATATTTGTATCATAAGTATATTAATGAAGTATTAATTAGTATAATCTAAAGAGTATTATGCATAAATCAGATTCAAAATTAAATTATGAAAATCAAGTCTGAAGTAAAATTATTCTGTGCACAAAAATCAGAGCCAATGGCGCAAACAGTTTAGTCAAAAGCGAATGAAAAATACATTTCTCAAAAAATCAACACTAATTAATGCAAAAATTCAAATCGAAATTTCAAAATAAATACTACATTACGTGATGCGACGACTAATTGCACGGCAATCGCCGAATTTGTGCTGCTTAGAAAAAATAAGCTACATACATTTGCCATGGGAAATATGCTTTTTTAAATTCGCAAATAATCATGGCTGAATATTAGCATATTGATACCAATTTTCGTTTTGGTATATTGCCAACTTTTTGCGCAAATTGCAATGCTCAAATGCTCAAGGGCTGGGGCCGGGCGCTAATTTGCAAGCGCCAGCGCCACCCCCTTGGCCATCATATTCAACGGCAATAAAATGATAATTATATTTGCGCACAAAAATTTTGAAAAATATCAGGCTAATTATTATGACGATTTAAAATCCACAATGATAAGATTTTGTTTCAATAGCTAAAGTAACTCATAAAAGCATAAAATATGTATACTGTATATTTATGTGTAATATGTATTAATATGTGTATTTTATATTTTATACTGTATATTTTATTAATATTTGAAAATAGTTTTGCCATCTTGGCGATAAGCATTCTTAAATATTTTTTTAAAAGAAATATTCTTGATAATTACTCCGCACAAGTATTTGCGCAAAATACTCAAAAAGCGAATGATTTAATTAATTTAACAAGTTTTCCAAATGTTTCGTTTTAAATATATACTTTATTTTGGGTGTTTATATACTTGGCACAAGTAGTCTGCGCGACATTACGTACATACAAATAGTAACTAGTAGTTTTCTATTCGATATCTTAGAGGTATTTAAAATAAAAACCCTTTTTTCGCAAAAATATTTTTGCATTTGAAGGCAATTCGAAGCGAAAAAACCGGAATATTGTGTCGAAACTTATCGGTCAAGCGATCAGAAGAAGACATTCATTTGGAAAATATTTTTCTCTTATTTTAATTTCGGAATTCTATTTCCAGATCTCGATATTAATTTACAATGATATATGCTTCCATTATTGTGAGAAAACACTTGATAAAACATGCAGAACATTTTCATATTGTACTGATGAAATAGTATGCTACTTTATAAACAATGTAAATAAGTTTAAATAAATTCTAAAATAATCATATGTTTAAATAAAACTATTTTTCATTTGAACTAAACTCAATGCCAAAAATTGAACTAGTTAATCAAACTGACATAAATGAAATATTTGCCATTCCAATATTAATCAAGTAAAAACAGTTTATCTATGATTGCATTATTGTAAAAATAATTCTTGATAAATTAACCAAGATTCTGTTGTCTTGATTTGATTTAATCAGATTTAATGTAAATTTTAATAAATTATAAAATATTGAAATGTTTTAACACAATATTTCTCATTTAGAATCAATCTATATAATTTAATTAAATCAATCGCAAAAATTAAGCTAGTTATTCAAACAAACATAAGTAAAATATTCACCATTTCATAATTAATCAAACAAAGTAAAATGTTTAAAAGCTTAATTCCGTCGATTAAATTGATATATGACAATCTAGGTAAGAATATAAACTGACTAAATTAATTAGGAATAGCATAAATAGCGCAAAATAACAAATATCTTAATTTGACATGCTGATTTATATTTCATCTTACAGATAATTCATTTGATAAGAACGATTTTCTACGAAAAGTCAGTCAAATATTATTTTGAGATGTAAATTGAGTGCAAAAATATGATTGAATGCGAAAATAATTATTCTATTCCAGAAACATAATAACATATTAAAATTTCTATTCTCAAACCTACAGTGTAATCAGCCGACGTGAGAGATTTCCTATTTTACATTGCTGGAATTTTCAATGTAATAGTCGAACAGAATAATGAAATTTATTTAAATTAATTTCAAAAAATAATAATAAATTGTATTTAAATTAATTTCGCAAAAAAATAATAATAAATTGTAATCGAAAAACAAACTTGGCACAAGGGTGTCGACAATTTGTTTGACGGTACTCTCGTCTCTCGAGCCGATTATTTTATACAGAATAAATATCACTAAAAATAATATATTTATAATTTGATATTCAATGCGAATAAATACATAATAATCGATACGTTGTTTCGAAAACTCGCGAAATATTTATGAATCGATACCTCGACTACAGGACTACAGGAAAGGCTATTATTTTACATAACATTGTTTGCGATGCGAATTGATTAGCATTCGCTTCAATCGTAAACATCCTATAAATATATATTCATTGAAGATAAAATACAAATTACTATTCAATTCAATTTACAAATCGAAAAATACTCAAATAAAAACTAACGTACTCATTTCTTTTCACTTAAGCAAAGATAATCTCCGCGAAAACACTATTAGAGGCGAAATTAAATAACTATTAGCTTTGCTAACCATTAACTAATCCTTTTAATACTTTAAGCATTGCAAAAATCATCTGTGTAAGGTATGAAAGCTAATACTGCATAATAAAAGTATCAATATATAAATACCTGTTATAGTAAACACAAAATACAAAAGAGTAATAAAATAAAAAACAAAACAAAAATTACTAAACAATTGCTCAAAAATTATTACAGATATGTATAGCCACTCCTCCAGTTCAAAATCAGATAGAAATCGAGCAAGCTACTAATTAGCTTATAACGCCTCAGCCATTAGAAGCTATTATCAAGAGTAGCGGAAAATTTCCACAAAATTTTCCAAAACAAACAACACAAACAAAAACAAACAAAAATCGGAACTCAAGAGTCGATCGGAACATAACTATCACTTATAGCCGAAAAACGTATATTAGGAGTAATTACTGCTAAACATACGATGCAATCGAATCGATAAATTAAAATAAAATTGATATTGCTAGAAACGGAACGAAAATTTGTACCTGATAATATCGACTTGGGACGGGCGCGACATGCGGAACATGATCACCTGGATGTCTTTGTAGGAGAACCAGAGGAGAGTGCCCTCGACGTAGTCGAAGTGCGACACAAACCCCGGCGGCCCGACCAGGCAGAACCAGTGCTTGCCGTACTGCTGGTCGAACTCCTCGGCCAACTTGACGGCGATGTCCGACTTCTTCGAGTTGATCGGCACGCCCGGCTCTTCAAAAGCTACCATGGCGGTGCCGAGCGCGTGCCGCTTCATCGACTCGCTCATCTCGCTCTTGATGATCACGAACTTGGACTCCTGGACCACGTAGTTACCGATGCCGGCCATGATCAGCAGCTTGGTCAGTATGCTCGTGATAAAAAGCGGCATGGCTGCGTCAGCATTGCCAATACGTGTCCGAAAAGCCAATAAAACTTAATAAACAGTGTATATTTCCGCTATACAGTGTGCACAGTGTACAGTATAGCATATATTAGGCGAAATAGATTTTTATCAAGTATGTTTTTTATGCGTTTTGAATTTTGAGACGCGACTACAGACACCTTAAGTGCTATCTTCGGCTGGCATTTGAAATATGCGTTCATTAGTAGAGATGAGAATATTATTTATTATTCTTATTATTGGTTTCGAAGTCTTATATTATGTAGTATTTAGTTTCTAAGCACAAGACTCGCGGTTCGAGCGCTTCGTCCGCTGTTTGTCCGCTGTCTGTCGATGTCGTCGACGCGAACGCCGCGTATTCGCCGCTCGGCTCCGGTGGTCGCAGTGGTCGCACAAACAGACGCACTATTGCTGCGGGACATCACTGGCGGCGCCGATATCGGGCGCTGGTATCCCCCACACCACTGCCTATTTGTGAGGCCGCACTTGTAGGTCCTTTATGCGCACTTAAACACATGCATAAAAAATCTGCTTTTAATGCATTTAATATCAATATTTTTTGCCTAGATACTTATTAATACATTTTTTTTATAAAAATTATCAAGCACTTTAGGATATTTTTTCATATCTAACACAAAAATTGCACAGATCTAAATGGCTAATTGGCGACATCAGCTGATAAGTCGCACAAAATCGGACAGTTTATTTATTAAGCACATTTTGTTTCATGCCACAGTACATAATTTCGCACAGTAAATTAAGTAGACAGAATAAATTTTTGATAATAGACTTTTAAAATTTATTTGGATATTAAAAACACACACATATCGTCGAAAAACATCGGGCACTGGTAGGCGATGAGTACTTGGCACCCGAATGCAGGGCCAGGTAGTAGTGATAGTGAACAGCACCAGAAGATATTTGAAATAAATATGAAATTCAAATTTTCAAAAAGCAACTGTATAGTCGGTATTCAACAATAATTCACTTATCAAATGAATGAAAATTTTGAATTATTCAATATATTTATATACATGTTCGGATCGGATGCGTCGGGAATAGCATGTTTAAAAAATATTGTTATCCAGATTTGTGTTGATAGACGTGCGTCGCGTTCGCTCAGCCGTACAGGTGCTCAGGCGCTCAGGATTTCGCAGTGAATTTCGCAGCGATTTTTCGCATCTCAGTGCACAGTCCGGGCGTTTTTTTCTCTCTCTCTCTCAGTCCCCGTTCGCGGAGCACATGCCTGCGCTCCGGCAGTCAATCCTGTTTTGGTATATTTATACAGTATATTATATGCATTTATACGGTGTATATGTGCGCGTCGTTTCGCGTAGTACTGCCATTAAGCGATATTAACTAACGATCTATTTATACTGTATATAAACCGAATATATTGGGCATTTTGCGATATCTATATATCTTATATACATCACCTTCATATATACTCGAAAATTATACTTGATATATATTTTTGCTGTCAGTCTAGTGGCGAGAAAGTGCCACTAAAAACGACTCGAGTATTACGTTTTTGTTTATTAATTTGAAAAATAAGAAAAATTATATAAAATTATAAATTAATTCAAATGTGCACTAAATTACGCACCGAGTGCTCGGCTACTCCTGCTCGCCCTAGCTACTTGTGCACTGCGCCTACCTGTGCAGAGATGGGTAGCTTTTTTGACGTGTGAAATAGTATACAGTTCATTTTATTTTTTTGTCGATATATAATAGTAATGTCACTCGTATTTAGTATTAAGAGAAATATTTTTACTTTTTTTTATACGTAAACTCGTATTATATCCGAAATTTTTTTGCCACGAATTTGGGTTTAATTTCTTGATTTCAAATTGAGACAAGTATTGCTACAATTATTTAGCATGCTAATTTTTTATTCTAATAATTAAAGCTTTTAAGTTATTATGCTATATAAATCATTTATCTGACTGTAAAGTATATTTTTTGTCGCTATTTTCAGACGTTATCTCACTTTTAAAAAATTGATTTCCGAGTTATTACTAATCGATTAACACTTTAAAAAATTACTGATTGGATAAATGCAACTTGGTTAAAATAGAACTATGCCGAATATAGTCTAGACAATTTTTTTGAGTAGAAATTAATCAATTTATAAGGAATTATATTTGAAATAGATAATTTTTCACACTTCAATACATTACTGTATGTGTTGTTTAATTTTTTTAGAATGTAATTTCATTGAAATACAATGTGATGCTATTTTTTTAATTTTTGAAAATTAGCCGTGGGACTTTTTATTACATAATCTGTAACAAATATCAATATGTGAAATTTTAAATACCACATTTTTAAAATATAAAATGTCGCATTTATTACTTGATAAATGATCCGCTTAATGAGCAGATCAATGAGATAAGTTAGTATACAGTGTATATTTTAAGCATAATAATTTTTAAAAATTTCACATTCCATCTTCACGTCTATCATGTTAATTTATTAATATGTTTTGTCGAGTGGGTTGCACTGTATATAAAACGTAATATTATTTAGAATTGTGCTATTTTTCAGTATATAAATTAAACAATTATTAAATATTGTATCTAAAAAATTATACTTGCTAAAAATTTTATCTATTTTTGCAAAATAAAAAATTATAAATTTATTTCACCAGTATCAAATAAAATATTTTCTTTTTCACTAAGTTATACACTGTATAAATATAATTTAATACAGCACGACTATAATCACAAGTAATTAAAAAAAATTACGCATTTAGCATGCTTAATTGATACGTAATTAACTGCATTTAATACCTAAACAGACAGATAATCACAACTATTTAATATTAAATTATATTTAAAAAATTTCTAAAAAAGAATATTGATAAAATTACTTTAAACTCGCCGAGCTAATTGTTGAATTTTGTATTCCACAAAAATAATTAGTCTTCATTGCAAATTTAATTCAGATTAGATAAATCAATCAAGCATAAATTATTGTGTTTTTCACCAGAGCACACTATTAGCATATTGGAGAAAAAATTTATTGAAATAAAAAACACACTGCTCAATTATGGATTATTAACTCTACTCATCCCGTAATACACTTGAATTGAATAATTAATAATAAAAGTTTTTGACAGTAATCTATTTGCCATCAGTTATACATTGCGCATTTTTTGTTTCAAGTTTGTTTCGAAAAACTGGTCTGGGTTAAAAATATCTTTTTAAATAAAATTTTTTCTAATGCTTTCAAATTATATTTTAGTTTTTAAAATAAATTTATCAATGCTTTTGGCGTTAATAACCTGATTTATCTGCGTAATCAATATGTATCATTCATTCACATAAAATATCTGATTGTTTTGCAATTATTTTATCGTAATTTTGCCAATGCACAAATATGCATATAATGGCATGATTACATTGATAATATTTAATATTTACTATAATATATTCAGTTATAATAATTAATTTTATTAATTGATAATATAATAATTTTACTCTCCTGAATAAAACTTATAAGTATAATTTAACTTTTTAAAATATATTTATTTAGTAAAGTATTTTTAATAATAATATTTTTATCATGTTGATCATATAATATAATTCTTTCAATATAAAGCATAAAATAAAAATTTGTTTATATTTTAATTTATTATATCTTATAATTATTTATTGATTCTGTCATATATTAATTTATTATTTATTAATTAGTAATTTATTATTTATTTAATATATAATTTAAAAATTTTCTAAAATTCTAGTTATTACACTGTTTAATTGTTTAATAAGTTACTATTTTACCACACTTTATGGCCGAGAGTTATAATTTTATATAGTATTTATGAAATATTCTTGATTAATTAAACTATATTCTAGTATATAATTAGATTAATAAATAATCCATTAAATTGTAATTCGTTAAAAGAATAAAAACAAAATGCACAATTTTACACGCAAAACAAATTTTAATGAATAATTTATTATGCTTGCATTTTTTTTTTTGCAATACATAAAAAATATATTGAAATTATATTTTATAACTGCATTACAAAAACTTATTTTGTTTTTGGTATTGCCAT
Organism: Metabelba pulverosa; assembly: GCA_034697605.1. NCBI lineage: Eukaryota > Metazoa > Arthropoda > Arachnida > Sarcoptiformes > Damaeidae > Metabelba > Metabelba pulverosa. The sequence continues at coordinate 797 of JAQIXC010000316.1, read as the reverse complement.
TAATACAACATTAATATTTTTGTTTATGTGAAAATTTAAAAACTCGCATGACAATATTAGCCTAAATTAGTTTATTATTTTTAAGCCTGATACATTTGGAATATTTCATGATATAATTACGGTTTTTCTAAATTAAATTAGTTTAATGGCAATTTAATTTTATTCAGTCTTTAAACACACTTGAAGTCATTAAACGAGGAGCGCAATTACCATGCTTAAATAAGTTTAACCGGACCTTCACCGTAAAAAAACTTTTATTAAGAATAAAAATGCGAATAAACTATAACTAAATGAAAAATAAAAAAACTTATTACACAGTCTATGATTGGCGTCAAAATAATATTGATTTGTAAAATAAAATTTAATATATTTATTGTTGAAATGTTTCGATAAGAATGGATTCAATTTATTGTATCGTTCATACGCTTGGAGTTAAAAATGAGAAATGTATTAAATTTTCGTTATTTTGTATTTAATTTTGAAATACAATTGAAAATAAGATTTTTTTCGCGGAAGACGATGGAGAGAGAGAGAGAGAGAGAGAGAGAGAGAGAGAGAGAGAGAGAGAGAGAGAGAGAGAGAGCCGATTGATTGGCACCATATGTCTAGTGTTTGCACTACTCGGCCGTAATTCAAACGGAGCGTCCGATTGATGGATGAATTGGTTTATAAGTAAATAATAAATAAAAAAAAGTTTTGTTTGATTTGAAAATTTAATTCTCATCTCTGCTCTCAATCGTTTCGCACGTCTCTCGACGTCTCTCTCTCTCTCTCTCTCTCTCTCTCTCTCTCTCTCT
>JAQIXC010000315.1:0-32058 GCA_034697605.1 Metabelba pulverosa | reverse complement strand
TTTGACCACCGATTACGGCCGCGCGTGTAGCCATTCGCAGCTAAATTGTCCATGATCACTATCTTGGCAACCATAGCTTTAATTCTATACCAAATTTAACCGGATCGGCGAATAACAGTAAAATCCCTCGCCGAGTAAAACATTGTTTTACTGTAAGTTTATATCATAGCGCACTATATTAAGCAAGATGATATTTTAAGCTTTAAACAATGTTTTCAAAGATTTATTTTAAACCGGAAATCATTATTTGGAAACTAAATTAAAAACTTTTGTAAAAATTGTTTTCGGATTACAAGTCGAGTCTAAGCGAGAGGCAGAAGCAGTTGGTGAAGGAGAGCTGGACTATCGTCGCACAAGACCTCGTCGGCACCGGAACCTGTGTTTTCAAACGGTCTGTTCGTTTAGTTTATCGCTTTATTATTATCGAGAAAACCGAAATTGAAATACATATACATTCCTATCACTAAATCTAAGCCCTAATCAGCGATATATCTCTTATTATAGTTTTGTTATTTCGATAAATCTTTTATAGATTTCTTATTGATTTTTACGATAAATTCTATCAAAAAAATTCTACTGTATATTTGTAAATCAATACTACACTGTATATTGTTTTGCTATTTAATTTTGAAAGTTAGCAATTTATTTAAGCGTTTTAAGAAATTGCATAATAAATAATATTTAAACATAATCCCAATTTTGAAATGATTTTTAAATGCGCATATTATAGCGAAATAGTCAAGATCAAATCAAATAAACAGTATTCTGTGATGTGTACTGTCGTCAGCGATTGTTATGTTCGAAAATCTAAGCCTAAATTGAATTTATTCGCACAGCACTAAGTAATATGAAGCAGCGAAACTAGCATGGTTAATTCAAGTGGAAAATCTTTGCATAAGAATATGCTCTTACTTGTTAGTACTTTATACTGTATAGTACTGTATATTTATAGCCTTTAGTGAAATCGGTTTCGAAATTTGCAAAATCAGCGAAACTCTTAAACAAAAACATTATTCGAGACTTAATTCGTCTCTCAATACTCATATTGTATTAAAAACTTATTTTATTTATTCATTCATTTATTGCTAAAATGCGCAGAATTTTTCACTCTTCAAAGCATTGGCCTATAGATTGGCAATTTAAACGAAATTGAACTTAATAAATTGATATATAAGCAAGACACGAATTGCTAGATTAAGTTATATTTGGGTGAAGTTATTGTGGAATAATTTTTCTAATAAAAGGCGAATAAATAGATATATTCTTCTAGTGTTGGCGTCGACGACGACGACAGCCAATACTCTCGTGAATTGTGTAGATATGACTCGAATTACACTCTAATTTCAGGCCTCTGTTTGTTATCTCAACTGACCACTGCCTGACCACTGCCTGACCACTGCCTGACCACTACTGACCACTACTGACCACTACTGACCACTACTGACCACTACTTTATTGCCACTTCTATTCTCTAAATGAATAAATAAATAACAAAACAAAACAGTATTTTATTTGCTTTCAATTTTGGCTCAAATATTGCCCTCCGTTTATGGCAAGGAGCATTTTTGGTTCAATTTAATTTGATTCGCAAATTTTATTTTATTTCAGCTTAATTTTGTTATATGCTATTTTATTTTTGCTCCATTCTACTTTCTATATTTGATTATAATTTCGTTGCACTTAATGTTATTTTCAGTCAATATCTAATTGAGTGACTGTAATGTTGGGCTAAACTAAACCATTCATTTGTATGAATTAGTTTTCTTTTAAATTATTACATATTTATTAAATATTTATGAAATCTATTTATTTGTATAAACCAGGAGTGAGTGCGTGGAGAGAGAGAGAGAGAGAGAGAGAGAGAGAGAGAGAGAGAGAGAGAGAGAGAGAGAGAGAGAGTAGATGTAATAGAAATACTTTAATACAATTATTTTAATGAGTTATTAATAAACTTATCAATCAATATCTGGAAAAAAGATTATGTTTTATGTCTTTCTACCCAGCGATGCAATAAATGTACTGTATTAATTATTCAATCGATCAGAAAAGGGTAGAAAAATGCTGGGCTTAGCTAAAAAGTATTCGGCAACAATTTTTTAAACCCAATTTTATCAAGAAAGAAAAGTAACAAAAATTATGACAGATAGAAAAGAATGAAATATAGAGTAAAACGTGAAAAATCTATTTAATAAAACCTTGTTAATAATAGAACAGTTTAAAAAAATCAATAGCAGAAAAAATAAAAGCGTTTCGTCTCTGACGGTAAAAATTGTTTGATATATAAATTGAAAGACAGGACAGAATTTATAGCTTAAGCATTGGCTAAAATTATTCGACGGCAAGAGAAAAATTTATTATCATTTTTATGATTATGATTATTATATTTGTTTGATATTTTTATTTCAATCGAATTGCTTTTGACTGACAAAAACGGTACGAGAGATGAATACATATATGATTTGTGTGTTTAGAGATGTATTAATATAAGAATATTCTTTCGGTTTCGTCTCTCTTGGCGTTTGTGTCTCTATTTATTCGCCAATTCGTTGTCCGCGTCTCTCGTATTCCCAAAGGAGAGAACGCTTTGAATATGTGTTTTCGATACATACGAGACAAGCGTTTCGCCAATTGAGCGCCGAATAGAAATGCCATTCATAACCAAAAACATTTCCTTCGCCTCTATTGTCGGCTTTGATTCGCATTCGAGACATTCCTCGCGTTAGACGTTGAAGAATACGATATTAATATTGTATGAAATCTCATATTTTTTGCGCTCAGATCTCGCAGTCGTGACAAATGTTTTCACATATAGTTTGCCGTCGAATAGATTTATAGTCGTCTAACATACGGCTAATTGAATGTAAAACATTGTATAAATGTATTCAATATACGACAGTTTATACAGTGTACTTTGCCTTACATCAATATTCTGTATTCTCCAAATGAATTGCACAGTATAGTGTATTATTATAGTAAAGTATTTTGCAATATAGCTTTGTACAGCATAATGTACTGTGAAAATTATTCGAAATAGAGCATGAATTAAACATGTATATCAGATGTGAACTTAGAGTCAAGAATTATACAGTATTTTTGCTTAATTACTGTCGCAAACGTCAACCGAAATAACTAATTGATATAATTTGTAGGAAAAATTTTTTGTACAATTTTTTTTTCTGATTACTTATTTCAACTCAATTTCGCGCTCCTCCTACTCAGCCAAAGCTACCGGTGCTCTCGTCTTATCGGTATATATCTGTAGAATATTTCACATAAAGAATATTATTTTGTCGTTCGAATGTATAACACAATAAAATGAGTTTTTTTTCTATCTATTTATTTGATTTTGCGATGCATTAAAATTGTTATTAATAGAAAAGCAAATAGCATGTATGAAAGCAAATGTATAGGCATTGAGTGTCTGTTTGCACTTCTCTGTTCATAATTCTTGAGGTTTTTCAGTCAATATTTTCCGTATTCGACACAAGTTTTAAATTTCCATTTCGTTGCTATATTTTCATTCGCTTTTTCATTATTCTTGATAATATATTTTTGCAAATTTATACTGTACATACTGTACACCGCACTCGCGTATATTTTACAAGCTTTTGTCGAGCGAATGAATAAATTCATAATTTCGAGTCTAAATTTCCATTAATTTATTTTAAATCATACATAATACTTTTATAACCGAAACAATTCATACAATTCAGTCTCTCCAAGGATTGGGGAAAAATATTTTTCATTTTGTGTTTCTCGTTTGGCTTATAATACAAATATTTTTGTATTTTTTATAATTTACATATAAAAAGAATTAAATCAAAAGAAAATTGCTTTCAACAAATTATTAGCAAGATTCTTATTGCGCAAAATAATGCACTTAAACAGCTATATTAAATTTGCAATAATTAATAAAGATTTATCTTGCTTAATTAAACAATTCAGTTTACTGTAAAGTAGAAGAAGTATAAAAACTACATAATAAAATAAAAAGATAAAACAAAGTAATATATATTTTTATTCTAAGTATTATAGCAAAACACAATTTTATTAAAAATTTGAAAATTAGATAAATTATAAATGCCATTTTTATTTGAAAAGGTTTAGCACTGTTCAAAATTAAACAGTTTATATAATTTGAGAAAGTATAAATTTTATGATTGCATTTTTCGTATTAGATTTTGTTAATACACATTAATATAGAGCATAAAAATCAAATCAAATATAAAGAACTGAGTCATGCGATGGTTTTTGCACTGTATAATTTCATGCTCATCTCTCGCCGCATTTCTCGGTTAGACTGTTGACACGCCATCCGGAGCTGTCGAAGCTGTTTAAGAAGTTCATGACACTGCGAGACGACGGCAAATATGATTGGGATTTGGATGGACTGCAACGGCACGCCTACCTCGTGATGCAGGGCTTGGAGGCCGCCGTCGACAACCTCGACGACTCCCGCGTCTTATCGCAGATCCTCAACGACTTGGGCCGCAAGCACGCCAAGTACCAGGTGCAGGAGGACATGTTCGACGTGAGCACCCATACTCTCTCAATTCCCCCTCTTCCCGCTCGCGAAGGCATTCGCGACAGTTGTTGACTCGACATAACAAACATGTCATCAGAATTGGGTCTTTAGTATAAAAATCTATGTTTTGTTATATTCGTTATATTTGGTTATAATTCATGTTTTTTAGTTAAATATTTATTTTGAAACTTTTAAATTCTAATATTTCAAAATTATTTTATACGAAAATATGTTTTATGATAAAATTTTAATAAGGTAGAAATTAGCATATAAGCAAAAGACGATTTTAACCATTTACCAAGTAAACATAAACCCTGATTTTAATTTTTAATGCTATATATTTCGATTTTAAGCCTTCGGCTTAAGTGCAAAAACTGATGATTTAATTTGAAACATTAGTTATGTTTTTTTCTGAACCTAATTTAGCTTGCTTAAATATTTTAATTATCCAATTTAAAATTTATATGATTATATGAAAAATTCACATAAATATCACCGTATATAACTTAATGATAAATATTATATCGTATTATTTATTAGTCTGATAAATAATTCATATAACTTAGTAAAAGATTATTTTATATTTAATTTAGAAACATGTTTAAATTATAGGATTTTATTAGAACGGTTCTTAGAAAAAATTTTATTCTATAAAAAAAATCAAACATGTTTTCTAGTTGCAGATGAAAAAAAATAATTAGGGTTTAGAGACGAATCTTACAAATTGCTAAATCTTATGTTATTGGTTAGAAATAAAATAAAAAATAAGCATAATAGAAAATTTTATAATAATTAGTTCATTTCCTCGAGAAAAACAAATTTCGATTTCATCGGAAAAAAAGAATTCAAATAAAAATATAGACTTAAGTGTTATTACTGTAGAGTCGAGAATATTCTGTAATTCTGTACTCATTTGCCATATGTCTGTACAGTTTTATACATTTATTAGAGAATTGAATAAAAAACACATAATAAAAAATTAACAAAAGCAGCAGTAGATTAGCTGCTTGTGCTAAGCGCGCATCTGAAATGATGTAAGTGCTCGACGCACCGGTAACTTAGCACAAGTAGAAAAAAACGCATAATTATCTGTTAATTATTTTCCTTATTTCGATGTAAGTGTTGAGTAAACCGAAGGCTTAAGAGTTCTATTGATTTAATGTCAAACCGAGAGTGCATTTAAAACTGCCGGCACTTCACCGACGAATTCGCAATCTGTTTAACCCAATGCGCGCTCCCATTCCTCCCGTTCCTCGCACTCCCCCACTCCTCCCGGAGTCGTTCGCATATTCATGCATTAAAAATTAATTTCACTCCTAATCTCCTCTTCGAAAAAGGGATTAACGCCGAGAGCTTCTGGATATGAAAAATAATTCATATATTTTATATACATTTTATTATTTTAAGCGAAAAAAAATCGATTCATTAGTCATTGTGTTTTGCAACACATACTGTACGACAATTAATTTGCACAGAACATAATTCATAGTGTGTCTAGTTTATACCTGTCACTGGAATTTAATAAAAACTTTTGTATTTTAATAAATTTCTTAAAACAATTAATTAATCACGGTACAATTTGCGCAATATCTATGTACTGTATACACAGATATATTTTTAGTTTTTGTTGGATTTGTTATTAATTGCGTTAAAACATTTTGCACTCAACTAATTCGGCGCAAACTACTAAGTGAAAAGTTAGCATGCACACTCCAGTTCGCGTTGGGTTTTATTGATATAGAATGTGTCCGAAATTGATTGCTTTTTTCTCGGTCACCGAAATTGTTATCTTAAAGCAAATTCTCGCAAACAGTTTTCGCCAAAGAAACGAAAGACCGCTTAAACTTGTTGCCAATCCAGGGCTTAGTGTTTCGCACAAAACCAATAAATCATTATTTCGTTTCGTTATATTAGAAACTCTGGGAGTCGTTGCGCTTCGGCCTCAAGCAGGCGCTCGGAGAGCACCGAATGACGCGCGAGTTGTCCGAAGCCTGGTTCGCCGTTTTCAAGTTTATATCCAGGCAAATTATCGCCGGTATGCTCGTTAACCTTGCTACTTTTAAGTGAAATCTCCTAATGTTTACATTAAAACAAATGTTGAATTTTATAATACTTATGCTTCGAGTGATTTCGTAAAGTTTTACGCTTTTTAGCTTGCTAAATTAGCATATTTACTTAATACATGTTTAAACAAGAAAGCATTTTAATTAGTATTTGCATTTATTGTTACATTGTAAAGATGTTATTAAATGTTTTATTGCGTTTAATATTGCGAATAGGGATGAGACAGCAGAGACTGGTCACCAAATCCTAATCAATCGATTCGATCAATTCGTTGCTCTCATCGCATGACATCATAAAAACATCAATAAATTGGAAAAATATATTTGAAACACAAAAATTATTACTAATATTTAAAATTATTTATTCGATTCTTACATTACTTAAAGATTTTTATGTAAATTTTAAAAAGAAATGTCTATTTTGTAAACAAAAAAAAACTTTTAACTCAATTCACTTAATCCTATTTAAAAATATTTGATGTTTTAAACAATTGCCTCATTTCTATCAAAAGTTGTTTGTTTTGTCGCTAAAAATTTCGAAATTTATTTTAATTATTCGTTTGTTTAAGTCTCACGTAATTGGGTTTTTAAAATTAATTGTTTCGCAAATTTATTTCTTAATTATTTAAATTTTCGTTCTTCTTAAAAACTACTGTTTAAACTTTAAAACAATGATTTTTGTAAAGAACATATAACTTATATACTATTATCGAAAAATTATTACTGAGAAAGAAATATTTGTAATACAACTGTAAATATACTGTTATATTATGTCACACTATGTCTGAGATGTCGACTGAATTTTTTTTTCGCTTCATATTTGTTGTTAAAGGATATTATTATCTGACAAAGAATTTTCTATTAAAGTCTAAAAATGAACAAGCCGAAATTTAATAAATAAAATTAATTGTTAAATTCAATGTTTGGCGAAGAGTATGAATCGAAACGTCGTTGTCGTGAACGCAATGGACGGCGCAATGGGCTCGGAGTGAGCGGTGCGGGCGCTATATCTACCCAAACCTAATGACAACCACTTGACATGTTTTTAGATAAATGTCAAAAACCGATAGCGAGAGTCGCGACAAAATAGAGCGAAAGAATAGACAGATATAGAAAAATAGAGAAAAAAGTTTTAATTATTATAGCGTTTGGAGTCATCCCTATAATGGCAATCATTAAAACGTATTTCGGTTTAGCGTTTAGTCGATAATTGTTGCCCTTATTATCAACTAATGTCGAGGAAAACAATTTCGATTTTCTGTTTATTTCAACTCTTTTCGTTGTAAGAAAATGTAAGAAAATTTGTTCTTGCCTATTTATTGAATTAATGAGCTTGCTAAATTTTATTACAAATTTAATTTTAATTTGCATATTATTAATATTACATGCGCGTAAATATATTAATAAACCTAGCATTTAGAGTTAAACACTGAATAAACTGGCATAATAAGTAAGCTAGTCACCAATTATTATTTATAAACTACCCTGTTCATATTTATTATTCATTCTACCATAAATGTCATTTGTTTTTATTGCTACGAATGACTACTAAATAATTTTTTGTTTCGCAAATGCGTTGCAATCGATGTCCAAAATGACTACAATTTGATAGAAAATGATGGAACGGATGAATAAAATTAGGAATAAATACAATCGAAGCGCCGATGAGTAGAAGAGATACCTAATAATTATCTGTATTTTCTGCATTGAGAGTGTGGTAAAGAAAATTGGCAATAAATTATCTCAAATATCAAAGCATTAACCTTATGTGTGTAAATTGCAACTGGCTTATAAATTGCAATAATGACACTGTTCATTTATGCGTTCTCTGCTCGAACACGAGATGCGGAACCGTTTTAACCGCTTTTTCTGGCGATACGTAAGTGAAGAATATTTAGCTTAAAATTGCACAGATTGATTTTGAATTTTATTCAAACAAAATGACATGTTTAATCAATTATTCTATTTGAATGCTGCAAAATGCGTCTTGATATTCAAATTGATTCAAATCTTTTCGAGCTTTTGTAGCTATAAATAGAGAATGTTCTGCACTGTCGGTACAGCACATACTGGATGCAGTGCACAGAATATGCATGTTTAAATTATTATTTGCGCGAATATAACTGAAAATTGCGTCTAACCTATTGTACACTAATAATATTTTTGGATGGTTTCATGTTTTATCTTAAAGTATGCTTCTTAGCAAAATGTACTGTGTATTTGTAACACAAAACAAAAACAAACAAAATAAACAATATTTCCAATAAAAATCAATAATGCAATCATTTTATAAATAAGCCTGCTAAATTTTTTATATATATGCTTGTGTATAACAGTAATTGTTTTAAAATTAATTTAAAATCATATAAAACACAAATTTAAATATTGATTTTAAATTAATTTTTATTTAATGATTAACAAATATTTTATTAAGTTTATTCTATAATAATAATTTGTAGAAAATTTGACTGATTTATGTTAAATTATATTGTATTTTTAATTTTTTAAATACAATATAATTTTTCTATAAACTGATTAAAATTGAGTTTATTTTATATTTATTATTATTTGTAATACTAACGATTGCATTGCGTGTGCATTCAATTTGTCCAATATTTTACGCAATTTATTATTTTATTAAAATATTCTTTAACTGTGTTTTCAAAAAATGTTTTAATTTTTTTATTACTTTATATTATATATATTTCTTTAATTTTTATTCTGATTAATTTTCCTGTACATAATATCACAAAATATAATCTTATCAAATTAATTACTATTTTATCAATTAAAACATCAAAATATATTCAATGCACAAAAAGAAATTTTCTCATTAAATTAATCTTGTTGCATATTGAAAAATACAAAATAAAATACTTAATTACAAAAATAATTAAAATACAGTAAGAATTTAATACCTAAGACAAAATTACACTGTTTAAATGAGCCAAATATTATTAAAGTTAGCGCGTTACATAAATCAAATTGTTACCATTAATATCTATGTATTTACGGTTAAAAATAATCTGAACAAATCTATTATAAATTGTTTAATTGAAAGTAATTCCTAACGACATGTCAGACGCGGACAGTGCGGACACACCGACGGCGTATATGTGGCGGATGTCAGTCACGAGTATTGCATTAGACGTGACTTTCTATTCATTTATCTATTACTTCGAGAAAGGCATTCAATCGAGCCCTTCGAGTCGGGGAGATGTCGGCGCCGTACGGGTGATGGCCGACGCGGACAGAGCCGAAGCGAATCGCAAGAAATTTATTCCATTAATAGTCGCGTTTTTGGCACTCAATTCGATGGTTTTATTATCGCAAATATTATTCACGAAATACTTGTTTCCGATTCTCTTCATCGCCGACGTAGGCCTCGACTTCTATATAGTGGAACACTTTTCCACGTTCTGGCGCTTCCATCTCGAGCAGGACTACCGGCCCCGACTCTACCTACTCGAAAAGGCGGTTTGGTTTATGTCGAAACTTCTGGAGTTAGCACTCATTGTCGTCAGTCTTCACGTCTATTACGAACTGCTGTTTAGTTTCAAACTATTCACTCGAATCTATTCGGCGCTCAAACCCGTAGTTGTGATCGGATTCGCTATTCTCTATGCGATTGAGTTCTGGTATAAGTTCCGCAAAAATCGAGTCCACGCGCCGTATAGACAAGTGCACCGAAATTGCTAAATACTAAATATTCTTGTTGAAATTATATATATTCTATCTGCAATAACTTATTTATTAAGCGAATAAATAAATTCTCTTTTATTGAAAGTTTTTTTTTACTTAATCGTAATATGTTTAATTTAATATGAAATAGTTGCATTTAATTTTTTTAAACCATATAAAAACCATTGGACAATAATTTTTAGTTTACATTAAGTTGTTATGCGCGTTACGAAAGAAAATAAGCTAGTTACTTTTTATTTATTTATTAACGGCTATATTTAAAATTTATACAGAATAAAAATGATTTAAATAATCATAAAGTTATAAATCACCGAAACATGTCTAAGTCTAACCGAGCGGACACATCGACGGAAACGTATATTTGGTTCATATCTATCGCGTGTTTCACAATAGACACGACTCTCTACGGTATTATCTATTACGTCGAGAGTGGTCTTCGAGTGAATGTCCAGAACCCGAGAGGTGTGAACGTCGTTCCGGTGATTGCCGACCCGGACAGAGCCGAAGCGGTTCGCAAACAACTCATTCCGATTATAATCACGAATTTGGTGACCCATTCGTGCGGTTTATTAATGCAGTTATTTGTTACGAAATACTTGTTTCCGATCTACTTCGCCGCCAGTTTGGCGCTCCAGTACTACTCCGCGGACTTCTTTCCCATCGATTTGGATATGAATTTGGAGCGGGAGTACAGACCGCGACTCTACGCACTCTTATGGATATTCGTTCCGGTGTCGCAACTGGTGTCGGTCGCGCTCGTCCTCATCAGTCTTCGCGTGTATTACGAACTGCTGTTTAGTTTCGAACGATTTAATTGCATTTATCCGGTCGTCGCACCCGTAGTCGTCATTTTACTCGTCAGCGCCTATACCTGGCATTGGATTTATCGCTTACGTCAGGCCCGACCCCCACCGCCTAATATGAACGCCAACGGCTGATAAACGAATTGCTTCTTGCTTATATTTCTCACATTCTATCATATTATATAAATTGTGTCTATCTTTTATTCAAATTTAAATAGATTTTTATAATTTTTAATTGAAATAGAATTGTTTATTTTGGTTTAGCTTAATTTATTTCTGATAGAGCATATTGAATAAACTGAATGAATAGTATAGCATAGTGAATAAATTATTTATAAATTAACAAAGCAAAATTATATTAAGCAACCATAAAACAATTATAATTATACATATACATATATTACTACTTAGCATTTAGAAGTTAGTATTATTTAAAACGAGTTGTTAGCATGTTATAAATTGTAAAAATATAAATTAGCTGTTTTCTTTGGTTTGGTTTATGTAGAAACTTCTGAAGTAGCGCTCATTATCCTTAGTCTTCACATCTATTACGAACTGCTGCTTAGTTCCAAACTATTCACTCGAATCTATTCGGCGCTCAAACCCGTAGTTGTCATCGGAATCGCTATTCTTTATGCGATTGAGTTCTGGTATGAGTTCCGCAAAAATCGAGTCAACGCGCCGTATAGACAAGTGCACCGAAATTGCTAAATACTAAATATTCTTGTTGAAATTTTATATTATTATTAATTAATTAATCAAAGTTTAAATATTTATACAATAATATTTTAAATTAAAATTATCATTAAACTAAATTATCATTAGATTAAAAAAAATTTTTTAATTAAATAAATTAAATAACATGGTAAATCAATAAAGTAATAATTATTTACAAAATCACAAATTAATATTACATCAATTAAATAGTAGTTAATGTATTTTAAAATGTTAGCGCGTTACAAAATATAATCTTGTTATTTTATTATTCATTAACGGCTAGAAATTGAATTTATGCAAAATAAAAAAGTGATTGAATCGAAATATCTCTAAAGTTATAAATCACCGAAACATGTTTGAGTCGAACAGTGCGGACACACCGACGGAAACGTATATTTGGTTCATATCTATCGCGTGTTTTGCATTAGACACGACTACATATACTCTCGTGTATTATACCGAGAGAGGCCTTCGAATTAATGTCCACAACCCAAGAGGTGTGAACGCCGAGCAGATGATCGCCGATCCGGTCAGAGCCGAAGCGATTCGCAAACAACTCATTCCGGTTATAGTCATGTCTTTAGTCACCTATTCGTGCGGTTTATTAATGCAGTTATTTGTTACGAAATACTTGTTTCCGATTTACTTCATCGCCAGTTCGGCGCTCCAGTACTATATAATGGAAATCTATCCCTTTTCCGACGATTGGAGCATCAATTGGGAACGGGACTACAGACCGAGACTCTACGCACTCGAGAAGATACTTATTCAGGTGTCGCAGCTGTTGTCGGTAGCGCTCATTTTGGTCAGTCTTCACGTGTATTACAAACTGCTGTTTAGTTTCAAACTATTTAATCGCATTTATCCGGTCGTCGCACCCGTAGTCGTCATTTTACTCGTCAGCGCCTATACCTGGCATTGGATTTATCGCTTACGTCAGGCCCGACCCCCACCGCCTCCTATGAACGCCGGCCGATGATAACCGAATCGAGTTTTTGTTTAAATTTTTCAGATTTTGTTTATATTATGTACATTGTATATTTTCTATTCAAGTCTTTTTATACAGTACTTTAATAAGTAATTATTGTATATTTAATGAAATATTTGACTTAATTTAATTTGTTAATAAATTAAAATATTACAAGTTATATTATTTAGAATAACTGGTTCACGACAGTTTTTATATTTGTGTCTAGGAATGTTTGTCTATTTAATTATCATCTTTTAATTTTAAGTAAATTACATTTACCAATAAGTTTTGATATATTTATACAATTATAACGTGTTAAATTCGTTAATTAAACTCTGTTGGCGACGCATACGACAAATGTCATTAAATAAATATTTGTTGCTATTTATAAAATTAAAAATAGTTTTATTTTTTATTAATTTGTCCAACTACATTTAACGACTAATTAAATAAATGAGAGAATGAATAAAATAATTATAAGTTAATAAAACAAAATTTGGTTAATTAATCAGTATTTCGGGTATTGTTAAAAAAGTTAGCACGCTACAAAAATAAATAATTCCTTATTTGCTAAAACGGTTAAAATCGATTAGAATTTAAATCTAAACAAATTTATTCGAATCTATTCCACCGAAAGAATTCCTAATCGACGACATGTCTGAGTCGGACAGAGCCGTCTCACCGACGGAAACGTATATTTGGTTGATATCTATCGCGTGTTTCGCAGTCGACACGACTTTCATCGGTATTGTCTATTACGCCGAGAAAGGCCTTCGAATCAATGATCGGGACCCGAGAGGTCCGAACGGCGCTTGGATTATCGCCGACCCGGACAGAGCGGAAGCGCTTCGCAAACAACTCATTCCGATTATAGTCACCAATTGGGTGACCCATTCGTGCGGTTTATTAATGCAGTTATTTGTTACGAAATATTTGTTTCCGATTTACTTCATCGCCAGTTCGGCGCTCCAGTACTACTCAATGCGCGTCTTTCCCTTACCGGCCGATTGGGGCCTAGTTTTGGAAGAGGATTACAGACCGCGACTCTACGCACTCGAGCGGACACTCATGCCGTTGTCGCAGCTGTTGTCGGTAGCGCTCATTTTGGTCAGTCTTCGCGTGTATTACGAACTGCTGTTTAGTTTCGAACGATTTAATCGCATTTATCCGGTCGTCGCACCCGTAGTCGTCATTTTACTCGTCAGCGCCTATACCTGGCATTGGATTTATCGCTTACGTCAGGCCCGACCCCCACCGCCTAATATGCACGCTCACGGCTGATAATCAAATTGCTTCTTGCTTATCTTTCTCACATTCTATCTTGTAATATTAAATGTGTATATTTTTTATTCAAATTTGAATTGACTTTTTATAATTTGTTATTTAAATAAAAATGTTTATTCTTGCTTAATTTATTTCTAACCATATCATTATATGAATAAGATAATTATAAATTAATTAAACAAAATGTGATTAGTTAATTATTACTCAGTGTATTATTAAGCAAAAGTTAGCACGCTACAAAAACATAGCTAATTATTTTCTTATTTGCTAAACGGTTAGAATTTAAAACTAAACGAATTTATTTGAATCTATTCAACCGAAAGAAGTTCGTAATTCCTAATCGACGATATGTCAGACGCGGACAGTGCGGACACACCGACGGCGACGTATATGTGGCGGATGTCAGTGACGAGTCTCGCAATAGACGTGACTTACTTCGCGATTACCTATTACGCCGAACGAGGCCTTCGAGTCAATCCGTACACACCGAGGGGTGTGGACGGCATTCAAATGATGTCCGACCCGTCTCTCGCCGAACCGAACCGCGAGAAAGCCATTCGAACCCTAATCTGGTTTTCGGCTCTCAATTCGATCGGTTTGTTAACTCAAATAGTTGTCCCGAAATACTTGGTTCCGATTCTTTTGGCGCTCATTACGGCGCTCGAGTGGTACAAATTCGACTTCCGGGCCTTACTTCCGCGCGTCAACTTAGAGTCTGACTACCGGCCGCGGCTCTACCTACTCGAGTGGCTTCTTATACTCGGGTCAGGACTGCTGAAGATCGCGCTCTTAGTCGCCAGTCTTGAGGTCTACTACAAACTGGCGTTTAGTTTCGAACCATTCGCTCGAATCTATCCGACGGCCAAACCCTATGCCGTGATTGCCGTCGGTATCGCCTATTCGATTGAATTCTTGTATTACTTGTGGAAGAATCGTCTTCTCGCACCACATCTTCCTAAGCATCAAGGCTCACATCTAGATTGATTCTTGCTTAAATTGCTTTCTTATATTCTGCTAACATTTTTCAAATATATGCAAAATATATCGAAATTGTTTCAATTCAATGTAATTCCTAATTCTCTACATTTGTTTAATTTTTAAATTAAATAAAAATGCTTATTTAACAAAGTTTAATTTTGAAATTTATTTCTTAGCTTGAATTAATAAATGTTAATTTTATTTAATTTAAACAAATTTAATAAATATATTTTACAGAATTTATAAATTATTTTTATACTGCATTAGAAAATAGATTTTAAAACTTAAATCAACACAAATCGGGAAATTATTTGAAATATTTTCGACTAAATTTTTGTCTTATTTATCGGTTTTATTCTTCGGGTTATCAATGGGACTGTCCCTGGAATTCTTGGTAGAGACGGTTCGCCGCAATTTCAGTAACGCGTCGGACGGCTGGCTCTGAGCGATGGTCAGCCGATTCGATGCGTTTATACTACTGAGCGCTCGCATGCATTTGCAGAGCGCGTCGGCGAATAGGAGCCGAACCTCGTACTCGGCTTTGGTCGACCGGATGTGCGCCAACGCGTCCGCCGCAGACTTGAAGTCCATGTGCTTTCCGTTCACTCGTAGCGTCACAAGTGTTTCGCCAAATTTGGTCGACTTTACCGATTCTCCCGATTCGGTCGCTTTTATTCTAAATTAAATTCTAATTTAAACCCATTTTTACCACAAAAAAGCGCTTTACCTCTCATCCGATACTACCGATGCTCCGGCCGTAGGGCTGGCGCTGGCAACCGGCGAACTGGCGCCAGTGGGCGAATCAATGGTTCCCTTTTTCGGGACGAGAACACAAAGCGCGCGAACAGTCGACTCAACGGCCGACGAGTAGTCCGAGTCTTGATTTCGCAGGAATTTGACGAAACTCTCGGTTTTGGTGACGTTGGCCAACGCGGCCTCGACGTCGGCCTTCAACTCGTTCGCGTCCCTCTCCCAGAAGTGCGCCACGAGTTCCAAATCGCCGACGTGTCGACGCGCGACCTCTTTGTCGTTATTGAATTCCCGGAGATAGTCGTCGATGTCTTCGATCGGTTTGAACCGCTCGACGATTGCGTAGAAGTTTTGGTTCCACTTCTTCGCCAACACTATCCGCAGCAATCGTTCGACGCCGTCGTACGTCTCCTTCAGGTCGGCGTACGACGCGTCCCAAAGCGAGTTCACCGAATGCTGCGACGGCTGGCGCTCCAAGTCGTGCGACTCGACGGACATTGTTTCCGAAGATAATCTGCGATTTGTTTGCGAATATTCGTTGAATTCTTTGAAAGAATTGTATTTCAATTTATCGGTTATTCACTTAAACCGAACTATTCTGTCAATTCATTCGGTTTTATAGTCTGCGCGCGGATTAAGCAAAAACTTTTCGATTCACTCGAATGCGTTCAGGAGTTATAAATTTTTTATTATAAATAATATTTTATCCAAATTATAACAATTAATCAATTCTTAAGTCGATTTTAATGTCTAATCCGTTCGAATACCTATTCAATAGTTTTGCTATTATTTGAATTTGTATTTAGTTTCAAAAGTATATGAATTGTTGGCATGTTTTACAAACTGAATACAAAGTTGAATTCAACACAATATAAGTTATTCATTTAAAAACAAACATGGCTATTTGGAATTAAACAAACATTTATTATATTTATCTAAATAGCAATTTACATGATATAGTATAAACGAGTTTTAAAATGAGAAATCTCTACAAATCTAATGACGAGTTTTACTGATTCTGTCGTTTCTTTTCCTCGAAGTACTCCTTTTTGGCCGCATTTAGCAAAACATTCGTCAAAAAGTGTTTGCTTTCAATCGGTTCGTTGCGGACACTCGGGTAGGGATTGCCTGAAAAGGGATAAAACGAATCATTGAATTAAAAAATTAGATTTTTAGACGAATTACGATAATCGCAAACCTTTGAGCTCCAGAACAGCCATTTGCCTGACATGCGTGTGGATGTTGTTCTGCGGGTCGGGCTTATTGGTGGTCTGCTCGACCGGCACCGGCAGTATATGCATTCGAGTGAACGACTCGCTGTACATCATATAGCGCGGGACCAACACTTTGAACAGTTTGTGGATTAAGTTCTTCTCCTAATTCGGGCCATAGTTTCCGAAATAAATATCAATTAAAACAAAAAATTTTAAACTAAAAACCAAAAGACAAGACAAGGCATGCAATGTCGCACCAGTAGGTAGAAGTCGGCCGTTTCCATCGTCGGCCGGTGACAGTCGCCGTACCGAATAGCCTCCATTATTAGCTATTAAGCAAATTTTTACATTGCAGTTATTATTGTAATTAAATTAGTTTTTATTAAAATAGTTTTTGCATTGAAATACCAACCCTTTCGGTGTAGTTGCGTACCTCCCAGGCCCGGTAGTACGCCATCTCGACGCGTTCGTCGCGCACGAGTTCGGTGACCGACTTGGCGATGGCCTGGAGCCGGGTGTGCGGTCCCCACATCCGGCGCCGCCACTCCTCATCGCCTTTCACTTTAATCGCTCGGTCGAGCGTCTCGTAACGCATTCGAGGCATTAGTTTATCCACTTTTGCCTATAATTGCAATCAAATTAACGCTTATTTTCAATCAGTTTTGTAAATGTTTGGCAATTTGTTAGGAATTGATTTGTATCGTAACATTAATGTAATTTTATTGTGAAAACTTAGCATGCTAATTATATTCTGTATTGATTTAATGTTAGTTAAAATTTAAGCAATTTATTGGACAAACCGTCGGATATTTTTTGTACATCCAATGCGCTGTCGATTTCGTATACAATCAATAGAAAAGCAATAGTTAACACAATTATCATGCATACTTATTGTTGTAAAATATATCATGTATAAATTACCAGGCCTGAACTTCCAACCCACCATGTTGCTTTCAAATCGCGTTTAATTTTAATGTTAATTAAAATAAATTTCTGTTTATTTTACGGAAAATCGGTTTTCATACCAATAAACACAAACACATTGTATGCGATATAACCATAAATTATGCGCAAAATATTCGCCGGTTTTTGAATACTTTCATTGGTTTTCAACGACAAACGCAATATATGTTATATTTTTTGTTTTACGTAATTTGTTTTCGCACTTTATTTGCGCTTTAAGTGAAACAACATCTGATTTTTGTTATGTTTATCCAAATCTAACTATAATTTTGTTATTAAATATTTTAATTCGAGTTTAAAAATAGTTTTAATTATTATATCGATTCGTCCGAACAGTAATCGTTTGAAAGCATCGCCGGAATGAGTAGTAATGCGACGAATAGTGTGACGAATGCGAGCAAACGATTGCGACAACACTTTCCGTACGCCTTCTCTCAATGCCTTTCCCAGGTATGGCTCAATTCTCTCATTTGATTACAGTTTTTGTGAAAAATTTCATAAAAATTGCTAAAATTTACATAATAGAGGCTATTAAACCAGTGTAGTTTTAGCTTGATCATTAATTAATATTATTACAAACGCTATAGTTATATACATGCGTTTAAATCACCCAGATGATACTTGGCACAAAATGGCATATTAGACTAGATTTTTATGCGAATGTATTATATCAAGTACAATATTTACTTAATATTATAATATGCTACTTGGTCAATTTGTACGCAAAGTCAATTCGAAAATGCCATGTGAGTGAATGTGTAGCATGCTCAAAACGTTCAAAATTGTTCTGTGTAATCTAGTACAGTATCATGTTTATTTAAGGCATTGTTTGTTTAGCAATAGTAGACTACAGTATATCTCATATCAGTCTAATTATTAGACTTTTAATGTATTTTTCGATAACTTTTTCGTCTATTTATTGGTTTTAATTGCAAAACAATTATTTGATTTAATTCAAAGTATTTGTCGTTTTATTTATTTGTCACTAAAGGCGTCAATATATGCGAAATGTATTGAATTAAATGACATTCAAAACGTGCGAAAAGACGTCTGTTTTGAAGAATTCAAAAAACTTAAGAATTGCTTTCGAAACGCAATCAAGACTTTGAAATAAGACATTCGTTTGCCCTTTAATTGACATTTGAACAAGGTAAATCGCCAAATTATTAATTTATATTCACACAATCCACTTTATCAAGTAACATTTTTAGCTAAAATATCAAAATCTATATTTATTATTCACAAGAATTAAAAATAAGTCGTAGTATTCGTAGCCATTGTCTAAAACCATCGCTTAATCGTTTAAACTAGTAATTAGCAAGATGGTTTTATAATTAATACATTGAATAAATATTCGATTAAACATAAAAGTATATTGAAGTCTAATCGCTTCGAGTCATTGCAAGTATTGTCACGCAATCGATGGTAAATGTAATTTAAGTAATGTATTAATTAGTAACTGTCTAAATATTACGTTATATTTATGCGTGTTAGAAATGTAGATTTTAACCTTGAACGCTTATAATTGCAACTGTTTAGTCATTACATAAATAGATTGGAATTTATTTTTGAAAATAACTTTAAAATACGTAAAAATATCTGCAAATTATTGTTCAATTGTTGATAAAATGCGAAAATTTATTTCAAAATAATGTTAGTTTTGAAAGGAGTTTGCGTTCAAACGGCGCGCGTCGAGCGTTGCGCTGAAAACTGCGCACAACTGTTGCGCACAACTGCTGCGCAGTGGCGCGATCTGGTGGTGAAGACTAGAAGTTCTACGCAGTCTATAGCTAAGGCCTCCGGTGGCTAAGCGGGTAAACGCGTCGAACCCAAGAAATGCGTCGATAGACGCAGGCCTTGGGTTCGATCCCCAGCGGAGGTCCCTTCGACTCTCTTTTTTGCATTAAAAAAAGTTTTCGCATTCGATATGCATTGCATTGATATCGCGAGCGATAATGCATTAGATTTGCATTGAATTGAATGCAAATTAAATCGAAATAAATAATAATTTAGAGAAAATACATTCCTTTTTGTTTTGAATACAAATCGATTACAAATATTAAACAAATTGAAAAAATTTTAATACTTTATAAATATTTGCATTTTATCTTCAAGTCACTGCAAATTATGCCATGCTAAAATCCTATCCCTGATTACAGTGTCTTTAGAAAACTACGCAAACCGTACATAAAATCTAACTTTTTTTTGTCTCACTTTTAAGTTTGAAAACTCGTAATTAGTTTTAATCGCAAATCGTTTTTATTTTATAACGCAATCGAAAGCCAATCCAATCATCGATTGAAAGCATAAAACAATAACTCAAAGACCGATCACTGCTTCCGTTGGATTTAATCCCGACTTTCCGTCACATCTAAACATTTAATCATTTCATACATTCGCTGCCAATCTTCGCGCAATTGATTAAATGGCGAAAACTTCGGATCAATTGTCGGCGACGACAGCGACTCTACCGAAGACGTCGATCGGCATTGAAGTGACGCATCTGTGCGGCCGTCGATGCGATCATTCGGTCAAAACCAATGGCAATAAGTCTGCGGCCGAACCCGAAATCCTAATTCGCAATCAACTGCAGCAGCGGTTGCGCCGAACGGATGAGAACATCCTGTCCGCCCGTTTCGACTTCAACGACGTGGCCATCAATGAGAAGCCGCAGCAGTCGCGGAACAGCTACGGCGAGACCGGGATTTACCGCTACGTCGGGTCCGTCGACTTCACGCATAACACGCGGACGACACTAAAGAAGTTTTTGGTCCGGATCTGCGCCGACGAGGCCTTCGCGAATACCCTCTTCGGGTTCTTCGAGCGAAAGATGGCGTCTCTCGTGTGTCTGTCGAAAACCGAGGACTTCAATCCGCGGCAGCCATTCCCGAAGATCAAGTCATTCGGCTTCGGAACGCTCGTCGACTTAACCGAATTCGTCGAACACTACACGAGTGAGCGCTCGGATCCGAAACTGAATGTCGCGAAAGACGACATTTCCGTCGACTTTCAGAACGACCGCAAACGACTGGACCTGAAGTTTCGGCTGACTAGCGGTGGTCTGCGCGGAGTGCCGCCCAAAATCATTCGGTATAAACTCGAAGTCGAATACAAATCGATAAAATCGATTACGTTTTCGGTGAACGAGTACTTTATGCGGATTTACGTGACTTTGAAGAATCCGTCCATTCTCTACAAGACGGCCGTCGATGACATGAGTCTCGAAGAAGAGGCGGAATTCATGCGACAGAACCGGCCATACGATAGGCGCCGACCCTTCCATAAGCAGAAGCTCTACAAAGACACAGAAGTGAAGAAAGGCGTTCACACCGACGAGTTGCCCAACGACGCCAAATGGGTTCGCGTGCGGGAGTTCGCCGGCTGTCCGGCCCAGACGATCGGCAAATCGAATGTTCTGGTGCTTGAGATTCCGTTGGTTAAGAATGAGGCGAAACTGTCGGAAAAGAAGACAAATTTACCCGACCCTTACCGCGTGCTCTACCAGCTGTGCCTCTTCGCCAAACTCGAAGTGAAACGAATGCCGATTCGGTTCTCATTCATACGAATCCATAAGTGCTTTGAAGACAATCTGATTGAAAGCCGATTAATAAAACCAATTAATGTTGTCTTTGCCATCAAATACGCCATTTATCCGGTCTTTTCGCACAGTTATCAGGTGTCGGACGAACTCTTCCTCAAAGACCAGATGAAAGAGTTCTGCGAATGTGTCGAACAATACGCGGCTATCGAACCGAAAGCTACCGAAGAAGCGCTGTTCGATGTCTCGGAACTAATCGACCGAAACATCACATTCTGTGCAATGAATGCATTGAAGCGATTGTTTACGCATTTGAAGGAATTGAACGAAAAGGTCGATAGAGTGGACATCAATTCGTTCGATCCGGAAATGGTTGACATTCGGCGATGCATTCTCACGCCAACCCGACTCCTAGTGCTGCGGCCAATGCCGACATATCGGAGCCGTTTTCTGGTTGAGTCCGAACCCGACTATACCATTCGATTATCGGTAGCCGAAGACAATTTAGATAGCATTCAGTTTTCGGTTGCCTTCAAGACTAAGGTCACGGATAAGAACTCATTTCTCTCGAAGATGATAACCGGGTCGTTGAGGGAAGGCGTGCCGATCGGCGACCGTTTGTACGAATTTCTCGGCAGCTCTACGAGTCAGCTGCGAAACGCCGGAATGATTTTGTACGCGAAGGACAGCAGCGGCCGGACGGCTCAATCCATTAGGGAATCAATCGGCGATATGAGTGAAATCAAGAACAAAGTGGCCAAATATGTGGCCCGACTTGGCCTCGCCTTCTCGCAGGTCATGACTCATATCGAAGTCGACAAACGGCTGACTACTGTCGTGCCAGACATCGAATTGGGTGTTAAGCTCAACGAAGACGGGGAACCAGTGGTCAAGAAGAACAAAAATGGCGACAATACTTACGAACGCTATTGTTTCAGTGATGGCATCGGAAGGGCTTCTCTCAAAGTGTTCGAAAAGGTTTGGCAAAAGTTGGAACACGAGTGCAAACACCGGCCGTCGGCGATGCAGATCCGTTACGGCGGCTGCAAAGGAATGTTGGCTTTGGACCCAACCCTCAGAGGCGAACGAATCATATTCCGCGAAAGTATGCGAAAGTTTAACTCGGATTCGAGCAAATTGGGTGTCATTAAGATGTCGGCGCCGCGACCCCTATACCTCAATCGGCCGCTCATCACAATTCTTGAGCAGATCGGTGTCGCACCGAAAGTATTCCTCGAGATGTTGATGGATAACCTCAAGGATTTAGTCAAAGCCATGATTTGCGAGTGCGAGGCAACGCGTGTATTGCAAAAGTATAGTTCACTGCGAGTGCCGTATCGACACCTCTTCGAGTCTGGCGTTCCGTTTCTTACGGAACCGCTATTTCGACAAATGCTCGAATCGGTCATCGATTTCCGAATTTGGGAATTGAAACAAAAGGCGCGAATACTGGTGCCGATGAATAGGGGCCGCACTGTATTCGGAGTCCTCGACGAGACCGGACTCCTCGAGTCGGGACAGATATTCCTCCAGTTGTCGAAACTGGACGAAGACGGCAAACAGACGGACCGCACGTTTATACTCAAACGGGAGGTAATGGTGACGAAGTTCCCGTGCCTTCACTCGGGAGATGTGCGCAAACTGAGAGCCG
Source organism: Metabelba pulverosa (assembly GCA_034697605.1). Lineage (NCBI taxonomy): Eukaryota > Metazoa > Arthropoda > Arachnida > Sarcoptiformes > Damaeidae > Metabelba > Metabelba pulverosa. Next base: position 8,900 of record JAQIXC010000315.1, on the reverse strand, counting down.
TCGACATCCCGAGTCTGCGCCACATCAAGGACTGCATAGTATTCCCGCAGAAGGGCGAGCGCCCGCACCCGGACGAGATGGCCGGCAGCGACCTCGACGGCGATGAGTACGCAGTCATTTGGGATTCGCCGCTCATCTTCGAGAAGGACAACGACGATCCGATGAATTTTCCCGTAACGGACCCGATATGTCTGGACAGGGATGCGACGGTCGAGGATATTCTCGAATTCTATTGCCTGTATATCTCCAGCACCGACGTGGGTATACTGGCCAGCGCTCATCTGGCGCAGGCCGACCGCAATCCGGAGGGCATAAAGAGCGATGTTTGCAAAAAGATCGCTAAGAAGTACGCGATTGCACTCGACTTCGCCAAAACCGGTAGAATCGAGACGATCGATAGGTACGCCCTTTGCATACCATTCCTCTATTTGTTTTAACTAATGTTTGGGTTAAACTTTATCGGGGGTTAGGAAAGAGCGACCGTTTCTTTACCCGGATTTTATGGAGAAGTTCGCGCACAAGCGCTCCTACCTATCGAAACGAGCGTTGGGTCAGCTGTACCGCCAGTGCGAGCGGTTCGCTCTCGGTCTCCGAACCGACCGGAGAGTCGAGTTTAAAGCCGAACCGAATCAGGACTTAGTTTTAGACGGTATTTGTGTTTTAATGTATGAATTATTTTTGTTTTAATCGAAACTCTTTCCCGAATCCGAAAGGTTGGGAGAAATACCAACAATCGGCTACCGATGCGTATGGAGACTACAGGCGCCGAATGGGTTGGATTCTACACAAGTTTGGAATGGATAGCGAGGCGACTGTCCTGAGCGGCGCTGTGCGCGACAAGTCGTCGAAGTACTCGACCGGCAATTCCGAATCGAACGACATTCGGGAAATGCTGAAGAACTTGAATACAAAGCTGTTTTTGGAATTCAAAGAGCGTTTCGATAAGGAGTGCGCGCGAGACTGTGCGGCCGATCGGGCGCTGAGAGCGAGCGCCTGGTATATGATGCCATTCCTAGTCGACGAGTCGGATATGCGATTCTTCGGTTTTTCGTGGACTATCACCGAAGACTTGTGCCAATTAATGGTCGATTCGGGAAAACGGCATACATTCGACGAAAACCATAATTGCGCGCAAATGGCGACCACTCTATTGGACGACTATTTCGAATGCAATTACATCTACAAAGAGCCGGACGTCGACGACATCAAAGACAAGTGTGACCGCCGGCAGCGCGTCATTGAGGAACGCTGTCTGTCGGCCGAAGTGGTGCTGAAGGCTTGGCTCGAGCGTCAGGACGACCTCTCCTTCAAGCGACGCGTCCGCAAACAGATCCAGTCGTCGACCGATTACGTGATGTCAGACATGGATCGAAAGCTTCGGCGAAGTCTAATGAAACGCCGAATCGATCTGTTGTTCAAAGCGCGCGAATCGGACTGCGAACTGAAAACCGCCGGCCATTTGGTGATGCAGTTCCTCATCGATAGCGTCAACGCGTGGCTCGACATCAAAGCTATCGACGAGAACAACCGGGTCGTCGACACACCGCTCGTTAAGCTCGGCTTCAGTGCACTCAAGACTCTGAACTACTTCTTCAAGACGCGCGACATATCGCACATCGTTTACACGAATCGACGCTTTCGGCTCTCGTTGAAGGCGCCGATGAGGGCCGAGACCTTCTACATCGATCTGCCGGCGCCGACGAATACGTTCAGGAAGAGTGAAGACCACGTGAAGCGAATCGAACGACAGAACGAAGTGTTCGACAAATTCGTCCGATTCCTCGTCCAATACCCGGATGAGTTCGCCGACAAACTGTGTCGACTCACCGGCGCCGTCGACGTGCATCTCGAGCCGTATCAGCTGAAGACGCGGCAACTGCGCCACCACTACCAGCTGACGGTGACCGGCACCGTCTGGTCCATCCAAGCCGTCAAGAACTTCATATGTCACCCGTCCTTCTTCAAGACGGCGGTCAGTTCGCAGTGGCGGAAGAAGAACCTCTTCTCGACTGCAATGGCCGACAGTCGCGCCGTACCGATGATGACGACGCTTAAGGTAATCGGCGATCAGGTCTCGGCTTAGGTTTGGTGCACTCAATTCGTGTGTTTTGTTTGAAACGACTATTTTCTTGAATTAATTGAATTCTTATCTTATTATCAAAAATCTTGAATAATTTTCTCACAATAAAAGTTTTGCTCTTGATACTTTTGCATTCTTTTATTTGAATTATCTATTTTACACTGTCTAATTATATTATATTTAAATTAAATTTATTTATATTGAATTAATTCGATGTGAGGTTTGTATAGAAATTATGATCGCATTTGACTCGAAGGCGAAAACCGGAACCACTTTTAGACGGCTTTCCGAGTGAACTGTTTGTCCAACACATCAATCTTCGCCTGCATTTCGTCGAGTTCTTCGAATATCTCTTTGAATCGCTGCGTCTCTTCGGCGTCGGGGTCGCTGTCCGAGTCGGCGCCGTCGGGCTCGAGCAGCGAGTCGACGGTGCGGATCGTCGCGAGGCTGCGGATCCGTTCGCTCGTCTTTTCGCTGATCTTAACCTCTTTCGAGTGCTTGTGGACCAGCACTGAGACGATTAGATTGGATCCGATGTACACGTATTCGATGACCAGAATGTAGACGATGTTGACCGTCACGCCGCTGCTGTCGACTGCGCGGGATCAAGTTAGCAAGGTACAATCCGATTAGTTTATATTAATGCCAACTTACAGCCGAAATAGTTGAATGCCGTGAAGAGGAACGTAAAGAGAATCCAAAGCGAGTTCGACACCAAATACACAGTAATTAAGAGCGGACTCCAGCGCCGAATCGCGTAGAAGTAAATGCCGATTGGAATCAGATCCAAGACATTGAGGCCGACGATCAACCAGCAGGTGTTCATATCAGTGTCTTCGAGGAATGGTATGATGTAGTGCGAGACGACGACAGCCGTTATTATGAAATTGATTATAACAAGAATCACATTCACGACCATTAGGTTCTCAATGGATCTCCTGTTCAGTACTTTCGTTCGATTCAGTTCTTTCAGTCTTCGCTCGCTTTTCGGATCCATTTTTATATACGTTTACAAATTATCGCTTAAATTTATCATGAATTTGTGGAAAACAAGTCAAACTTTAAAACTAAGTAAGCAATTGCTGTTAAATAATTACTGTTTAAAAATAAATTGCGCGCGATTAGCAGTAATTATACTATTATTAATTAATTAACAAGTCTTATTTTACTTGCCTTGCTTAAATAATCCAAAATACATTTAAATGAGAAGTGGAACTTAATAAATTAAAAAATAAAATGTAAGCACCAAATAGCAAGTACCGGTAATTTCAATTTAAGGAATCGTTTCTTAGTATAAAAATTAAATTTTTATTGAATAACAAAAAGAGTTTTTTTTTTACAAAAAGTCATTATTTCGATGAGAGACTGATCGGAACGACTCTCTCGGTGTCGGCACCCGTTTTGGTGCCTTTGACGGGCGCTTCGATGGTGAGGACGCCCTCTTCGGACAGCTTCGACGTCAACAGATCGATGTCATACTCTTTGGGCAACTCGTATCGGCGCGAGAACTGGCGACTAACCCACCCGTCCTTATCCTCGACCTCTTCGTGTTTGCCGCTGACGACCACAAAGTCGTCGACGACCTTAACGGTGATCTCATTCGGCTTGAAGTGACTCACATCCAACTTCACGCGGAACTGGTTCTTGTCCTCAACCACTTCGGCGGACACGTCGCTGCGCTTCTCCAACTGCGAGCGGCGCCGACGGGCCATCAGTTTGTCGTCGAAGATGTCGTTCCAGTCGTCGTCCCAATCGCGAACGAACCGCTCCCGTAGATGTCGGTCGGGCCATGAGTCCCAATAGCGGGAACGGCGCGGGAAGTACGACAGCGATGACATTGTGGCACAGATTTGATGTCTTATTTGAAGTCAAAGTTGGGTTGAATTGAGAGAAACTTTTTTTATTTTCAAAATTATCGCAAAACTTGTGTTTAGACTGAATATGAGGTGAAGTCTGAGCCTAAGAACCGGTATTTATAGCTGGCGTTCAATATTGGCTTTCAATCAATTTATGCCTATATATAGTCATCGCCGACGACCACGCAAATTAGTCGTGCTACAAAGTTATTGACAAAATGTTACGAATGTCTTGTTATGAATCATTTTCGAAAATTCGAGAAATGCCCAGAACAATTTCGTACGTGAAATAAATTTAAATTTTTGCAGTAATTATGATTTGTTTTGACAAACTTTTGACTTTTAAAGTCAATAAATCTTTTGAAGTATTTTCGATGCAATAAAAACTCATTTTTTATTCTATAATAGAGTTTTAAATGTTTTAATTTGTTTTAAATTACTATTTTTGTTGATGTAATTTAAGCATAAATTTTAGGTTTGATAATCTGATTACCAAATATAGAATTTTTAATTATTGCACAGATTATTTATTAAATGTTTTTGTTTACACAGAACTATGCCTCAAACACAGACAAACTTCGAATTTCAAGCAATTTTAGATTTGTAAAATTATCGAAAACTTTGCCAATATTTTGCTCGTTAATTATGATCTTGTTGAAATACGAATAAATTTTCACTCGATTCAGATTCGGACAGCTTTTCAGCATTGATTGCAATGAGATTTCGTTGTTTTCTAAGCTTATTCTGTAAAACAAAAGTGTTACTAAACTATTAGATCTTATCATTTTCAAATTATCATGCGATAAATTAGCTTGTTTAAATTAGTTTTAATAAATTAAATACTTTTTATGTGATTCAAACGAAGAGATGTCGAATAGACAGACATTTTTGATATTCTTATTGTTCGGATGCGTTTCGATAGACTCGACGATTGAATCGAAATCCGAGTTCAGACTCGAAGTAATCCAACAAATTGTTGACAAACTTTTCAAACAATTTAGAAATTGTTTTTCAATAAATAACTTATTGTTTGGAATCAAAACCAATTGATTCATATGCCGTTCATCTAAATTGCTCCTGGTTAAACACTTTCGAATCGGAAAATACTGTTCATCGCTAACAATAACCACTTTATGAGATTCAATCGACTTATCGATCAAACGCTTCCATCGTTTGCACACAGTTTCCAATCGTTTGCGTTCATTCAAATTGAACTTGCTTAAAATTAACTCCAGCACCGAATCGGCTATTTTAGCATTAAATCTGTTTCTCCGTTTTATTCGGAATAGTTTGCGAAAAAATTTACTCAATTCTAGAAACGCTTTCATTTTTGTTTTGTTTGTTTTGTTTCTATTGATCTGATAATCGAAACACAATTTTGTTTAATCACTGAAAAAGTTTTGTTTTTTATATTTTGCGATAATGTTTGTGCGAAATGAACTGAATTAATGTATGCCATGCATGCAATCCAGTAATTTGTACATGCCAGTGATTTAAACAATTTAATTGTTTGATAAGAATATCCGGGCTTTCAATTCAATGATAAGATAAGTCTCTAAACAATTACTATTGTCATTTTAGCATGCATCAGTTTGAGCAGTACTTAATTTTCAGGCATATGTACAAAAATAAATCACTTTTAATTAATTAAAATTTTATTCTTATTAAAATGTTCTAGCGAAGTAGTCATGCATATTTACTTGGTTAATTTTATACAGCTACATTATATTCTACTAAAATGTGATTAAAGCAATTATTTAGCTTTTAAACTTTGCATAGTAAAATTATTATAATTATAATTTAGCTTACAAATAAAATTTAAAGCATAAATACAATATAATATTAGTAATATTCAGATTAAGTTATCAACTTATTTTATTTTACAATATTTAAGTATTTATTTTCTTTAAATTTAATTCTAATTTAATGTAAGATTTAGCCAGATTCTACGGTACAAGAATAATTACCATCGAAATAAGCAAGATCAAATGTGTTGAGCACTCACTGTAAGGGGAGTTTACTGTAGGCTTTCATAGGCTTTCGTAGGCTTTCGTAGGCTTTCGTAGGCGTTGTTACGAAACAGTGTTTACAAACAAAAGTCAAATCCAAAGCATTTGTGAGAAAACGCTTTGTTTTTGTCGAATAAATCCCATTTCGGTCTTCGGCGGCGATATGTCGGCGTCGGTCGAGAGTTCGGACAAAAACAATATACACGAAGAGGTGTTCCGATACAACGATTGGGTGATTACCACCAAAAAGAGTCATATCTTGCAATCGAAATGCGTTTCGCCGTTCGTTTGCGATGCGAGCAAACGCCGGGCCCTCGAGTCGGGCGACCGCTTGGATTTGGACCGCATTTGTCTGTTTTGCCGGTCAGTGGCCACTCAGTCGGCGCTCCCGAACACTACGAACACTACGAACTCAATGACTCATTAATCCAATTGTATTGAAACCTCTGGACAGGTATGAGGAGGCGCTGTCGATGCCACACATGCCGGACATGACCTACTCGAACAACTACCTCATTCTCGAGCACCGGAACGGTCTTCGGCTGGCGTTCGGGTGTCTCGACGCTCTCAAAGTGGTCGCCCGAGAGCTGCCGAAACACATCAAAGTGGACGCGTCGGAGGAGTGGCTCAAAGCGCGCACTGACTGCGAGTTCAGCAAAATTATGAAACAGGCGTTCGACTGGACCTTCACCACCGACTACAAGGGGTCGGTCTCCGGCGCTCGCGATGCCGGCGATGGCCCGCCGTTCGAGTTCGTGCCGACCGACGAGCACATCGACATCGAACGGCTGAAGTCGAAGGACGATATCCTCTTCTACGACGAAATCCATTTGTTCGAAGACGAGTTGGCCGATCACGGCGTCGCTCAGTGTTCCGCCAAAATCGTATGCATTTCCCGAATCGCGTCTTCGGCTTAATTACGAACTCTTTGTTTCGCTTTGTGTCCGAACAGCGCGTAATGAAGAACTCGTTTTTCGTTTTGTTGCGATACTTCCTCCGCATCGACAACGTGTTGGTCCGCATACACGACACCCGACTCTATCATGAGGTCAGGCGTTGCGCGCATGAGGTTTGAGATGTTTTAAGAATTGTTTTGTTCTTTGATTGCCAATAGGTTTCCACTAATTATATTCTTCGCGAGTATTCCACAAAAGAGTGTTTTCTCAAAGACACGACAATACCGACGTCGGTGCTCATAGACCCGGTGCAGCTCAGCAGTCATCTCCCGCCGCAGCAGGTCTTGTGTCACAAACTCGTGCTTTAATTTCGAGTCTTTGAGCCATCGATGGTATTGTTTTTTGAATGTTTTTTATTTAATGAAAAATAAATACAATTTTTGAGTAAATGTTTCAAAAAATTTATACAAATTTGCGAAACAATTGAATAGAAATAATAAATAAATCGATGGAATCGTCGAACAGTGCTGTCGACGCCGGAGCTACTCGAGTGGTTCGAACGGAACGATTTTAAACAACTTTTGAGTCACTCATCGATGCCATTCATTAAATTAAATTTCAGTCAATTTGTGATATATTTTATACAAAAAGTTATATCACTTTTAAGTATATATTATATTCTAATATTTTTTCAATAATTTACAAAACAATCGATGAGTCGTTTCAGTCGCTTATCGTTCGCTTTCGGGTAAGTCGTTGTCGACGAACAGCAGATCTAATAGTCTTTTGCAATAATCGAGTTCTTCTAAGAACTCTTCCGTTCCCTTCAGGTCTTCGATGCGTTGTTTGAGTAACTTCTTGAGACCCCATTCGGTGCGCTTGCAGTCAGTCTTCGACGTCGGGTGCGCTGACACGAGGGCATAGAGAGCGGCGAAGATGTACTCGTGCGTCGAGTCGTGTCGGCCGCGAAGAGCGCCGACGAGTTGATCCAAAACCCCTAACTCGTAGAGCGCGTCACAAACGGCCGGCTTTTGGCACAAAGAGCTGATGAGAAACGAGGCCTTAATTCGCAGTTTGTTGTCAATCGACTCGGGATTCGTTGAGTCCATCGTCCGGATCAACACCGACAGGCCGTCGAGTTGGCCCTCGAACTGCTGGAGCGCCGCCTCGTTGTCGCGGATGAGACACGAGATCGCGTACAGACTTTTGATGCGAACGCACTCTTTGTCGCCGGAGTCGAGGATCGAGACGAGGACCGATAGCAGGCCGTTGTCGAGCGCCCGGGTCTGACAACTCGTCTCGTTTTGAACCATTTCGGCCAACAGTTCGCACGCTTTCGACTTGAGTTCATCCGAATTCGATTCGAGAAGCGGTCGAAAGACGTCGAATCCACCCAATTGGCCGAAGTCGCGCGCGTTGTCCAAACTGCCCGTCCGGTCGATCAGTGTCTCGATCGCGTCGACCATTTGTTTCTTCGTTTCGTCCGATACGTGTCCACCGCCTGCCGTCATGTCATTGATTCCCGATTTGATTACTTCCAAACACTTCGACAACTCGTGCACCACATCAGTGGTGACCGACTGCAGCGCCTGTGAGAGCCACTGCTGGCGCTCCGGATCTAATGGATGCATCTCTGGGTTCGGCTGCTGGTCATGCGGTACGGTTTGCATACAGAGTCGCAGTAGGCTCTGGATGTCGCGCGGAGGCCGAGGAGGTTCTGATCCGCCGGACATTGTTTTCGTTAAATACAAAATAATTTAAATAAATTAATTTCAATACAATTTGAATACAATGTAACAATTTAGCCAATTCTGACGATAAGAAATGCGAAAAATTTTCACAACTTTTATATAGTTTTCAATGTTTTCCAGTCTTTTCGAGACTATTCGCCACTACTTATGACGTCAGCGCACATGGATTGCGCGCATACTGTGCAAAGAGCACCAGTAGTGCCACCACTGCCTACTTTAAAAGCAGAATTCACTCGTTGGTTCGTGGAGGGTGTGTAAACGATTTGCGTGTTTAATTCTATACCAAATTAAAGCTCTGGTCACTAATA
>JAQIXC010000314.1:0-32189 GCA_034697605.1 Metabelba pulverosa | reverse complement strand
TGTTTAAAAGAAAGTATCATGCACAGTTTATCGAGGACGGCGCCGTCCACAGAGTGTGTGTATATGAGGCCCATATAAAGTGTATAAAAGTGTAAAGTGTCGACGGTATCAAAATTGAGTTGTGTTTAACTTTGCCTACGATTGCGTTTTCTCCTCTCTCTCTCCCTCTTTCTCCTCTAGTTTTAGTAACACTCGCCGACCGGACGACCACTTCATCGCACTCTCACTCTCTCTCTCCCTCTCTATCTATGACTCCATTAACTCTTTCGAAGTATTTCCGATCGCTTCTGATATTCGAAGCGTTCGGAAATACTTTTTGCAATCGTTTCGTATGTATAGTATGTTTACCGTTTGGTTACATAAATTGTCATTCATATTAATAACTTATTTTTATTATACTTAATTTACTATGTTTGAATAATATTTCAATTTATATTAAGATTAAACAGAATTTTTACCGACAATACGAATGCGATTCGAGTTAAGTATTACAATCTTTAACTAAAGCAGACTTTAACGACACTATTGGTTAGTTATATTGTATCAAAGATATAATTAAGCATGCACAAATTGCACCGATTTTGTAAATATAATAATTGTCAAACTATCATCACCAATCTAAAGTGAATGCTATTTTATCAGTGTAATATATTTTGTGTTTTAATCGGCAATAACTTTAATTTGGAACATTGATTCTAATATAAACTTATTAAATAACTAAAATGCAATCTAAAACATATAATTATACATGGTAGATGATCGACCAGTCACTCGGCCAACAGACAGCCACTGCTGATCACATCCAACCACTCCTTTCTCTCGTCTCGTTCTCGTCGCGCCATTTGGCGTACACTTCGGCCGCACAGTTGGCCGACTGTGCAATGACTACCTTAACTACATGTGCGCTAACCAGCCGTTCCATCCGTTCCGTGCATTTAATCGCCAATAGTTGAGCGAAATATTGAATAAAACTTTGTTTTCGATTTACATCTAATTTTGATTTTAATCTTTAGGACTCTATATTATATTATCGATATTTATTCAGTCTATTTCTATTCAATATCTTAATAACTTAATTCAGACGACAAGCAAATTCGAATGGAATAAGCATGCTAATAATACAATAATATGTATAATAGTTAATACAGTATTCGTATTGTGAATCACTATCCACATACTGCGCCCTCTATTGCGCAAAAGGTGTACTCCATTTGCAATCACGTGACGACTCGATAATTACGTCAACGGATATACAATCGATGCGATGCTATGATTGGCTAATTTGCGTTCACTTTAATAGACGTAATAATATGCCAACAATCGGAAGGACCGCCTCTTCTCACGCATTACCAACTGTTTCGTCAATTTTTATTCGAAGTTTTCGTACGAAATGCGAAAAACAGTTTAAATGCTTATAAAAGTGATTCGAAACGAATTGAAAGCATATATAAGTCGATCGCAGTTTGGCTTCACTTCACGTCTACTCTTCACTCACTGTTCGCTCGAAAGACAAACTATTATTGCATTTGAAAACAATATTTTGATTTCAAATCTATAACTCATTTCGAGTTTACATTTGATTTGTTTTGGACTTTACGTCAAATCCGAATCGAAATCAAAACAAAACTCAGACCCGAATCGAGTCGTAACTGCCATTCAATCGGCGAATACATCGCAAGTGTTGGCCAACGAGTGACGAGACGAGCAGATCGGGAGCCGAAGCGCCGGAAGAGGGACGACATACGACATGCCGCGCGACAAACAGGTGAAGTCCGCCATTCAGAGGCGCCGACCGCCCAATACGGCGCGGAAGAGCACCGGCGGAGTGCCGCACACGTCGACGCCCGCCCGCGCCCGACCCCCGCCCCACAGCCCCGCCTCGAGCGACACGAACTCGACGGCCGGCGACCGCAGCAGACGGTCGACCAGTTTCGCCGACGCGTCTGCGCGACGACTGCGGGCGGTATTGGAGGCGAAGACCGGCAACGGGTCGGGAAAGGGACGCAAATCGACTGGCGGTCAGAGTCAGGTGAAGCGCCGGCCCTACCGGCACAGACCGGGCACTATAGCTCTGCGCGAAATACGACGCTTCCAGAAGTCGACCGAACTATTGGTTCCGCGACTCCCGTTCCAGCGCTTGGTTCGCGAGATAGCGATGGAATTCCGCGATAACCTACTCTTCCAGTCGGCGGCCCTCTCGGCCCTCCAGGAGGCGGCCGAAGCCTATTTGGTCGGACTGTTCGAAGACACGAATCTGTGCGCCATTCACGCCCGACGGGTGACTATTATGCCGCGCGATATACAACTCGCGCGACGTATCCGCGGAGAACGCAATTGAACCGATCCTTCACTCAGACGACTCATCACTTTCCGCACATTTACTCACTTTTTGCTAAATTATTGCCAATTATTCCGCTTATTGTCTCTTATTGTATGTTTTAATTCCGGTTTTATTACAACTTTTAATTCATTGTAATTATAATTAATATTTTTAAATATCAATAAAATTGTCATTTGATTTCATATCATGTGTCGACTAAAAGACTGATTCTTCGGATGCGATGAGTGTTTACTAAGTTTTTTAAATTTGAAATTTTGTAAAAATAGTGGCAATTCTCGCGCATTAGTCGGTTTAGAATTGATGTCTATTTCCAAACTTATTCTAAGCGTTGCTTTGATTTAATCACTTAATCGATTCGATTGATTAGCGATTATATTGAATACTAAGAGTAATGTCTATTCGGAATAAAATATCAAAACTCCTAAACAAACCGAAAGCGAGTGATCGGAAAGAATCGGTGGTTTTGCAGCTAAATGTAGGCAACGATTCGAAGCGCCGGACGTATGAGACGCTGATTGTGAGCGAAGAGGCGGTTGAGCTCTTCGAACACCAGTTGACGGAATGGCAGAGCGATGTGATTGTGACGGATGTGCGCAAACTATTGGCCAAACCTTGCGACCAACCGCTACACCAGAAAATCGTGACAACCGAACGCCTGACTATTCCGGCGCAGGATCTGGTCGTTCCGGTTCGGGTCAACAAACAAATCGATAACAAACGAGCCGAGAGTGAAGTGATCGGAGTTCCCGTCCGGATCGAACAGTTGGACATTCCGGTCATCGAAAGCGTCGAATTGGTTCAGATCACCAACAAAGTGACCACAAGAACCACTCAAACGAGTGACGCCAACAAAGTGCCGACGAGTGGCCCGAATGCCAACGCAATGACTGGCCGAACAGAAGAAAAGAGTAAAGAAGAACCGCTTGAGTCGTGACTCATAAGTTGACATTTTAATTACAATTCAATGTTTTAACAAATTATTAGAATATTTAACAAAATTTTATTTAATTTTATTTATTTTATAGAAAATGAATTAAATTTTAATAAATATTAAGAAAAAGAGAAAAAACTGTTTAATTACAACGAAATGATTGGTAAAGAAATCATTTGAGAAATAAAACTCGAAATTAGTTTCAATCTTAAGACAGAGAGTACTCCGGATTCGCTTCGACGCCAAAGCGTTGGAAAAATATTCTCAGTTTTGAATCGATGTAATGAAAATCGATTTACAAAATGCGAAACAAAGTATTCCTTTTATACAAAAACTCACAACTTTGCCTACTCGGGTCACCTACTCGGGTCACCTACTCGGGTGACTGAAGGCTAGATGTCAAACATGTGTGCGTAGACCTGTTGCGTGAGTCGAATGTATTCGTCCCGTTCCTCTTCGCTCATCTGCGCTATGACCTCATCGTTCACTTCGCTCAGGGCTATCGACTGCTGGCCGACCCTCACCATCGGCTCCTGCACTTCGGCGTCGTCTTCGTCCTCATCACTCATCATAACGTCTTCATTATTGTCGTTATTATTGTAATGATTGAGCAAATGATTGGTCGAATCGCTGAGGAGGAGAGAGGCGGCGGCCGAAGAGCTGTTCTCCTGTTGTTTCTCATGAATGAGAAGAGTCTCCAAAATCTCTTTCGACGGCTCGTTATCCGAATTAGAGCTAAGGATTGAATTACTTTTAGTCATATATTTGGCGGAAGTTTTGCCGGAGTTTTGCGTCGGTGTTGTCGGCAATACGTCAGTCATTAGATTAGTATTAATCGTGTGATTGATGTTCGAGACAGTGCTCTCCAACATCCACGACGGCTGCTCTTTCTTGGGCGCCAACACCTCCTGTTCGCCGCCACCGGCGCCCGACTCGCTCGTCGAGTCCTCTATTTTAATCGTATAGTTCTTCTGGTCGTTGAGTACAGAGTTCTCGTATTCACTATTGATGGCTCTGTTCCTGTCGTTCCACTGCTTTCCAGTGAACGCATTGTTCGCTGCGTTCGCTTGGGTTTGCGGTTCGGCCGACACCTGGATCTCGGGCTCGAGTAAGTCCGTCGAGAGGCGGATGTCCTCCACGTCCTTGAGGAGCAGCCACAGCGGTTCCATCATTTGGTTGAACTTCGCCAACAGGAGTCTGGAGTCGGCTTTCGGCATATGGTTCGGGTCTTCCTTCACTTCGCCCGAACAGAACGAACACCTAATGAGTGGTTAAGCAAAAGCACTACTAAAGCCAACTGAGCGTAGAGTCGCGTCAAGTGGTGGCAAACCTCATGTCGCCGCTCATGGGGTCCAAGAGCTGGTCGACCTCGAGGTCGGTGAAGGTCTTGTGGCACTCGTCGCAGAGGAAGGAGGCCCGGGCGGTGAGGTCGCGCTCCTCCAACTCGATCTTCTTGCGCATGTGGTCTAACTTGTACTTCACCACATTGACGAAGGCCTTGTAGTTGATGTAGTAGTAGTTGTGTCGGTTCGCCTTCCCGTCCACTCCCGTCTCGATGCGCAGCTTCTTCTTCGTCAGTTTGTCCCTCTCGAGCGCCGCCAGCACTGACCGCAAGTGCTTGCGTTCGAACTTCAGTAACTCAATCATATCGTCCTCTTTGATCAACTGCTTCCGGATCAGGAGGTCGACGACAATCACGTGTTCGATGGGATAGAAGCCGCGCATCACTCTCTGCACCAAATGCTTGAGACTCCGCGGGATCTCCACCGACATCACCACCGCTGCACTCACTCACTCACACACGCACTGACACTCACTGACACACACTTCCGCTCAAGAGGTCGGTTGGATCTGCTCTTCGCTCAAACTCGTCGCTCAACGCAAATCGCTTCAAACCATTGGTTCGGCATTTGTACCGATTTTTACGATTAGAGACATTTAAATGAAAATATTTACCTATTTTTACATTAATTACGTCTCGAAATAAACTAAAACATTGTGTCAACGCTATTGACTGAATATAATAGAATTCGAGTTATTCGAGAATGTCGTTCGAATTGACTTTTCGAATACTGTGTAAATTAGTTCTCTTTTTAATTGTTCTAATTAAGCATTAAATACTTGCATGTTCAACTTTAGAAAATAATACAAAACTATATTTTACTTTTAAATTTTGCTCAAATTCTAGAGAAGATGTCCAAAGCAACTGTCCAATCTAATTGCATGTTAATCTTGCATGTTTAGATTTACCCAGATACTGCACAATACTTTTAGCTAGTCTAATTATTTAACTTTATTTAGTATAAAACTATAAGAACTACTGTTTATTTTAACCAGAATCAATTACCTCTCAAACAATAGAGATAAGGAAGTGCTAAACCGAAAATTCGTAATCGAAAACTTTTCACCTTCACCAATTCTCAACTCAAGCAAACATTTGCACCTAGATTCAATTGTTGGATTGCATTTGCCTGTAAATTCGAATTGGCAAAATTAGATGAAACAATCTTAGATTTGCAAAACTAATTATGTTTAGTTTAATTTAAATTTGCCTAATTAAAAACACTTGCTTCATTTGTAAATAAATAAATAATTAGATCAGTCTATAATAAGAATGCGAATTGTGCATGCGAGAAATATTTTGAAACTAAACTATTTCTAAATTTTGTAACTATGCAAACAACTGCTATTTCGAAAACACGATTAAAAAATGTTTTACTGGTTTTCAACACTAATTATCTTCGAATGAGAGATAAAATGCAAACTCAAAGTATTGACACAAATCTATGCCATCAATGTGTGACTGATTAGAGCGAAATGAAAACATCGAACGAATAAACAAATATTTAATCGATTGGTTCGGTTGCGGGCTTTGACTGACAGGAAACAGAGAAAGTGTTTGAAGTCGTGTCTAATGTCAGTCAACTGTCGGCTAATTAATTAGTCGTTCGGTCGCGACAGTCGTCACAACAGCAGTCAATCAGCGATTGCCTCAACCAGTGATTAATTAGCGATTTCTGCGCTTTCTATGCAAAACATTTGCCAAAACTCTAACCAAAACCTATTTATAATTGCAATTGGCATTTAAATTAGCAAGGTTAGAGTTAATCGCCTAGTTTACTGCTAATTACAAGCGAAAATCGATTGCTGACTAACTTGCACTGTATGTTCAGCACATTTAACGATTTGGCGATATTTGCGATTAAATATTTGAATCAATTATTTGGCGCAAAAGCAATAGAAAAGTCGAACTTTTTGTTCGCTTTTTAGGCTTTTTTCGTGTTTTTGGTCTCATCTGGAGTTCGTTAAACCGCTAGCGATAGGGACTGACTCCGAGTGTGAGAACTGCCAACACTCAGAGTTGACGGACTCTGACTCGAACTCCGCTTTGGCTGCAAGAGAGCGTAGAGTAGGCACTGGCGTAGAGACTGAGTCGAGGCTGAGTCGAGGCTCGGATGCAAGAGTAGGAAACGAAACAATGCGAGCAAACAGTGAACACTCACTCCAATCACTACATGAGAGCCAATGAGTCTCTCATTGCGTTCGC
Organism: Metabelba pulverosa; assembly: GCA_034697605.1. Taxonomy (NCBI): domain Eukaryota; kingdom Metazoa; phylum Arthropoda; class Arachnida; order Sarcoptiformes; family Damaeidae; genus Metabelba; species Metabelba pulverosa. The sequence goes on along the minus strand of JAQIXC010000314.1, from coordinate 25,370 downwards.
AATACCAGTCTATAGTACGCGTGAAGCGATGAGAAGGAGAGGAACTGAGACATAGGAACAGGTGATTCACTCATTCACTCCTCTCTCACCGCAGTATTGTTGCGATACTACTCTATCGCTGCAAACGTATTCATTATTATTATTATTATTTAATTGACTCAATGTTTGGATTCATTGCCATTCGAGAGATGAATGCATTGGACGGAACATCGCATTCGGATCTCAATTATTCTCAATAATCGTTTCCCTCATTACTCGCCATTCACTCCATTCACTCATTTGTTTTGTTTTTGTTCATCCGTTCCATTCATTTCGTCATTTGTTAACCAAAATACTCGAAATATTGGCTTTAATTTGAGTGGAAATCAGATCGAAATCCCTATTTGAGTGCGTTTTCGGAGCCATCGAAACGGGTTTTCGTCGATACGTTTGGCTGACCTTAACATTCAATACGAGGTATCCATTCGTTTGGTTCGCTTATCTCTATCTCGCGATTAGTTCCAAATCTCTTTCATTGCCTTATTCTCGATATGCCTTACAATCCATAACTAATTTATTTAATTTGTTTGACAATTGATTTGGTAATCAAATGAAAGAGTGAAGTGTTTAGTGCTTAGCCTTAAAAACCTATTTTTGGCGTTTGTTGTCATGTCTTGCCTTCAGTCGACAACAATATGGACTCGAAATCGAAACTAACGTTGAGTTCAATGCCTCCAAACAGATACTCATCGACTGAAACCGAAACCCAAGCAATAGTCGCGACAATACGACAACTGAACCGCGAATTGAATGTCGACTTCACTCTACCCGAGGCCTGCCGTTCACTCAAACGCATTGAATCTCACTTTCACTGCTAAACCGGAGAACAGCTAATAGTTATCGCTTATAATTAACACTCTTTTGGCCAAAAAATCCAAAATCAAACAAAAACCCGAAAATCGAAAGAAAACCCAAACAAACAATCGTTTGAATGAATGAACGAAATGTGGAAAAGCGTCGCAAAAATGCTTTCGAGTGATCGGAATAAAAGCGAAGCGAAAAACCTGTTCATTGTTTGGGTTACAGCACTTCTAGCCCTTCATTCACTGCCCGTCTCGGGAACCCATTCCCGACAACCGAACGAACAAAGAATGAACGCAACGGTCGGTGATATGCCGTGGCGTCAGATTAAGTTCATTTCCCCGCAACAGAGTCTCAGCCAAAGCCGATGGCATTCAGGCATTCCGGTGCTCAGCGGCAAAGGTATGGACCACTTGTACCTATTGACACAATATGTGATCGATTTGCTGCAAACACCGGGACTTCCGCCGACTCTCGTCAAAGACGAGTTGTTCGACGACCCCATTCCTCTCGTCCAAGAGAATAAGGGAAGGGTTAGTACGGCTTCTCATTGCTCTGAATTGGATGCCAACCAAAACAAACTGTTTAATCGAATGCATGAATGCGTTTATTTCAGTTAATAACACACTTCTGGGGACTAATCCTGAGCTCAATAGTGATTCTAAGCGTTGCGTTCGTCTTAACGTTGATTGGATTCGTCTGTTGCTGTTGTTGTTCGACAGACAAACGCTCCACTCGTGCCAAACACAGCCACTCTTACGGCTCGTCGTCGAGCGGTTCGCCAGTCAGACGACCCGTTCACAAGAAAAAGCGCTACAAAGTTGACCGAACCTGCGATCCCTGTGTTCGCACTTTGAGTGCAATCAAACTCTTCGTTCTCTTGCTTTTGATGTCGTTTTTTGTCATTAGGTATTCACTCATTCATTCAGTTATTTATTGCAACAAATGTTTGATATATTGACTAAAATATGTTTGCGATTCGTTTAGTGCCTTCGTTACCAATGAGTACATCCGCTCAGGTGTTCGAGAATTGCCAAAAACACTCAATCAGTCGACAGACGACTTGATGTTATATTTGAATAACACTCAGTTAGAAGTGAATACACTTTTGCGAACAAATTTCGAACAATTAGAACAAGAATTAGGCAATAGTTTGGATAAAAGTGGTCTAATTGTGAAGAATAGGTTAGCCGTTCTGTCGGAAGCGGCCTCTTTGGAGAACCTGACGGACATCGTCTCGAGTGAGTCGTCGACTCGTTTTGGAAATTTGCAAAAATATTTATTCCTATCTCTCATTGATTTAGAATTGGACTCAATATTGAGTGATTTGAAGACCCTTTCGGGTGAGACGAACGAACTTCGATTACTGACACATCAATTGCAGTCACGTCTTGTGCGCAATCGAAATGTAAGTCCGAGTCGTCTCTAATCCAGATCTGAATTAAACTAATTGCTGTAATTGCTTTGACTAGGATTTGGAGCAGTTCTTAAACCAATGTAGAGATCGGGTTTGCGTGGATCTGAAGCACCGCTACAATCGAGTTCTGAACTCGTTTTCCGTCACCACCCGTATCGACGAATTGCCCGATTTGTCGCCTCTCATGCAAAACATCTCTCAGCTGTTGAACGCGAATATCGTTCGGGAAATCAAAAAAGGAAAGGAAGCCTTCGATGAGATTAGTTACAAAATCCAGTCGACGGTCAACAACACGATTCCGGACATCAAGCGCCAGATCCAGTTGGTGAAGTTGGAGTTGGCCACCGCTGCCGACGACATCAACGAAGCCCTCAGACGACCGAATGCCGATTTGGTTAAAGTTAAGGCTAACGTCTATTTGGGCCAAAAGTATATCGAAAAATACGAGTTATATCGGTAAATATGATTGAATTTTATTGATAATTGAGTTATTAATGTAATTAATTGCACAGTTGGTACGGTTTTTTGGTCGGCGCCGGCATAGTCTGCTTAGTACTTATACTATTCTCCATTGGCCTGTTGTGCGGCGCTTGTAATCAACAGCCGACGCGACACAACTATAAAAGGCGTTCGAAATCGTCGGAACGCTTCCTCCGGTGCGGTCTCGTTATACTGTTTCTATTGTTCTTCCCGTTGGTGTTGTGCACAACCGTTCTGTTCCTTACGGGAAGTGTTGCCGACAAAACGTTATGTTATTATTTGGAAAACCCATCGGAACCGCAATCGAAGCAAATGATGGCGATTCTGCAGAGACAGGTCGAGTTGGCTCAGTCGGCCGACTCGATCCATGTGATCCAAGGCGTTAAACCAAATCTGGCGGATGTCGTGACGCGATGTCATCGCAATCTCAGTCTCTATAATGTCTTAGACCTGAATCAATACAATCAGATTCAGATCAATAGCTTAAGAAGTGTGAAGAATGTGAATCTGTCGGAGATTTTGCAGTTCAAAGACGTGAGTCTGCCGTTCAGTCTCTTGTGTTTTGTTCTCTCGATTCTAATGATCTAACGATTACTCGGATTTTGTCACAAAAGCGGTTCCAAATCGAGGAGAAACTGAATGTATTCCTCGATCGGGTGAACGTGAATCCGTCGAATGTGGTAATCCTGACGACCGACGGCCACCAACTGCTCCAAACCCTACAACAGACCTCTTTAGGAACTCTGAATTTTTCGAGTTATGCGAATGTCATTAAACACAGTATTACTCCTTTGGATTTGGTCTCCATTTCGAACGAATTGGATAGAGAGGCCAATCGGCTGCCGAAGAATGACTTCGAGAACATCGCTCGGCTCAGGAATATTGCAATGGATTTGAAGATTCCGATCAATTTGGTTCTCAGAATCAAAGAAACCATTGTATGACTTAAGTCGAGATAACTGATTAGATTCGTTGCAATTTAACACTTATTGTCTCCGCAGGAGAGCCTAACCGCCGGCGCCGAGAAGATTGAGCGCAAAGCCAATTACGGAAACAAGGGTTTGAGGGAAGCGCTGACCAGTCTATTAAAACAGGCCGAAGACGCACAGAGGTTTATATCGAGCAGAGGTCGGACTGAAATCCATTCGGTGGCCAGGGATTTCGTGCACGACATGGGCTCACTTGTCGACCAATACGCACAACATGTGGTTGAAGAGGTATTTTGTGGTTGCTTTGAATCCTATCCAAAGTGTGTGTAAACTATTATTGATTGTCGAACAGATCCAAACTGGAATCGGTCGGTGCGAACCCGTGAGCAGAGCTCTGAACGCATCGGTCATGACTTTGTGCAAAGAAACTGTTCTGCCGTTTGTGAGTCTGAACTTTGAACCGAAATATTTGAACAAATTGTGAGAACTACAATCGACTCAACTCTCAATTTTGTATTGTGCAGAACGGCTACTGGTCCTCAATGCTGTCGGCGCTCCTAATCAGTATTCCATCGATTCTATTCGCTTACATTCTCTCGCATTTATACCAAAGAGTCAAACGATTTCCGATTCGCAGAGAATCGTAAGTTTTTACAATTTTTTCTCAAATTTTTATTTCAATTATTTTTTTAGTATAAAAAGTGTAATAAAAAACTAGTTTTGCGTCTATTGTGTTGAGTTAGACACGAATTGAGGAAATCTACTGAACATTGATTAGAGAATTCGTTAACTTATTGTCGACTTTTTTCCTTTCAATTATAAAGCGATTCAACACTCGACAACTTGGATGAGGACGACATTCCACTCGCACAGTAATGACATACATTTTATGCCTTTTTGCACATGCTAAGTTATTACAAATTATTTAAATCAGTTAAATTATTTAAATTAGTTAACTTAATAATTTAGCACTTATTAGAAATGAATAGCATTTCTAAGCGAAGAATAATTGGAATTAATTCTGATAAGTGTTGACAGTAAAGGCCGCTCTGAAGGTCGCGGAGGACCGGCGCCGAGCGCACCGCCCAATCGCGTCGACGACGACAATTGGTCGCCCGGCTCTCTTCCACCCCATCTCTACGGCTCTCGTCCGCCTCCTTATAATTTCGTCAATTAGTCGTCAATTGTTTTATTTCCATATTTTTATTTCAAACAGTATTTTAGTCTAATTTTTTTAAGTATTTTAAACGAGCGATGAATTTGAGGAAAAATTACGCAAATTTTTGTTAGAAATTGAAATGTATTTAAAATCTTTAAATTAGTTTCAATTCGAAAGCGAAATATTTTTTTGAGATATAAGTAATGAATCGAAGAGTCGTTTCGTTTGATATTTTTTGCATAAATAATAGAAATTATTGGATATTTTCCAAATGCTATTATAGCGTTAGTTTGGCAATAGTTTAAGGAATTCACAAATATTTATAACTATTGAAGGAATGCTTTGCGAATCTATTCATTCGATTAAATTTTGGCTCAATTTTGTTGTTTTTCTCTTTTTCTTATGATCTCTACTTAGAGAACACTTATAACAAAAGCCATTATTGGGTTCTCTATAGACATAAATGTCTCATATATTCGATATTATTCTTATTATTATTCTTATGATTCGATTCTATTTACAACAATTTCAATCTTATATTCTATTTATTTATTTAACGACAAATATTGTGCAATACTTTTAAATACTTTTAATTCACTTCAAAATCGAAACACAATTTCAATGCTTTCTTAGTATTGAAACATTCATTTGAATCTCGAAATCTATTATTATATAACTCATAAATATCTTCTTTTTATATAAATGTGCCTTCAATTGAATTGATAATTTTTGTTCAATTTCTTTATTCTTAATATATATTATATTATTTGTAAAATAGCATTAAAATTATTATTATAAAATACTTGATCAAAACATTAAAATTTATTTCAATATATTTTGCGTTATTCTCACCACTCATCTCCTCATTAAGTCTCGATTAATGAAAAGTCATTTCAATTAATTTTATTTTCATTTTCGACTTTTTTTCGAAACGCAAATTAAAATGCATTAGAAGTTTGGTTTCGAAATGAAATAATTTTGACGTTTTTTAAAGAGAAATAAATTGATTTTTAAAATTTCATATTCAATGAATGAAAAGCATTTATTCATTTTAATTCTCAATAATTTATATAATAATTATCTAAAATTTTTGCAAAAACTAATGAATGTATTTGACGTTTTTGTTTTGTTTTATATTAATTTTTTTGTTTTGACAATATATTAATTTTTTCATTTTTTATAAATAAATAAATACATTAGTAGTGATCACATATTGAATCGGTTTGAAGTTTTCGACCACTCGTTATATATGTAATGTTTTATTTATACAAATCTCGTATTAATTTTAAGTCAATTTTCTCCAAAACCTCGAACAGAAATAATTAATTTTTTGAACAAAATATCCGAAATTTCGAAAAAAAATTGACTCAAGAATTGTGACAACTCTTCGAACCGATTCCTATATATATATTTGTCTCAATTTTAAGAGTTTTTATTAATTATAAAATATTGGACTAAAATGACTCGAAATCGTATTCTTAATTAAATCGAAATCTGTTTTTTCACAATTATTTTTATACAATGAAAATAATTTTATGTAATTATCGAAAATGTTTTCAGTATTTGTTTGTTTTTGTGCCAAAAAGAATGCGTTCGTCCTATCAATACAAAAACGATTTAAAACATTTTGTTTTGGAGAGTAAGCACTAAAAAACACTTGAATTCATCATTTGATTGATTGACAGTTAGTTTCCAAAATCAGATATCACTTTCACATTGAGTTCATATCATTTATGTTATGCAAAAATAATGGAGTTTTTGACGTTTCGCTTGATTTTCTAATTAGGTTTCGCTTTCAAATACATGTCTTTTGATTATATTTCTTAAGTTTAAAGTTTAAACAATCGATTATATTATCAATTAATCAATTAATAGATTATCCGAAACATAAATGTCTAACAGAAATGAATGTTAAATATTAGAACTCCATTAAGAATCCGACACTCTCTGAGCAATACCAGGTCTGATAAACATTCTTGTGTTTAGATTATTCATTAAATCATTTCTACTATTGTTTCCAAATGCGAGAAAACCAATAATCACAAGCATTTCATATTAATGATTATCGAATCGTTTTTTCAAAGTTAAAGAACTATCTATTTTACACATCCTATACACGCATTACACAAATTAGAATTTAAATCAAATTTAAAACACAATTAAAACTCGGAAAATAAAAAACTGATTCTGTATTCTGTGCCCAAATAAACTGCCGCTAAAACTGCATTAAAACTCTATTCATAAGAGAGTTGAAACTAATTATTAATTACGAGAAAAGTTTTTTTCACAATTTTTGTGTCGAAACGTTTTGCGTAAATAAGAAGCGCAGGAACTCTCTGTCTATAGACTCTAAACTATATGTTAATTAATTTTGTTTCGAAATAAAAATATCACAAAAATCTGATTACAGTAACGAAACAGAAACGCATTTTCGAGAACTCTTTCGTCGAATTTTCGAGTTTTATAGTTATAATAACACAGAAATAGTTGCTTTCCGTACAGGTATTCAAAGGTTAAATGACGTCAACTATTCGTTTAAACATAACTTAATTGTCGGCAAAGAATGTACGCATCAGTCGCACAGCCGTATAGCTGCTGCTCGAGTACTGGCACTACAGCACTGGCACTACAGCACTGGCACTAAAGCACTGGCACTAACGCAACTGTAGCTCTTGGGTCGGGTCTGGCAAACGAAAGCGAAGGATATAAATAAAGTACAAACTTTACGAATATTTATATAATAGACTCGAATATAGAAGATTTGAAGAGATATTTATATAATTATAGATTATATATAACACATAGTATATAATATACGGAAATTCGAAGTTAATCTGAAAACTGGAGTAAGAAAATGGGTTTTCGCGCAAAAATAAGTTGAAATTTAAAACAAATTTACAGTTTTTGACTGATTGATGTGCACTGGGATAGGGACTGGGGTTGGGATGTGGAGACAGACGGACCCATCTGTTCAATGTGTGGATCACTTAAACTCATAATTTATATAATCTTCACAAGTGTTTGAATCGAAAACTTTTTATACAATAAATATTTATATTATTTTTTGAATATATATTATAATATATAATAAAACTCTTATAGACTTTCGGAAAGCGTTTTGTTTTTTCAAGTTTTGCTGCATTTAGTCGAATGGTTCGAAATCAGGGGAAGTAGTGATGACTTGATTTGAACAATAGGTTTAAATATGTATTGAAAACTATTTTTGTTTGATATCATTGAAGGCAAACAATGACTGAACCAATGAATAGATGATTATTCGAAGTGAATGTTATTAAGCGATCGAATGAATGATGTTTTTCGCATAAATCGCTTCGAAAAGACAACACTTTTTTGTCTCACAATTCAAAATGTATTCCAAATATCATATAAATGGCAAATGACTAGTATTTCTGTCATTGTTTACAATGTTTACAAAAGGCATTCAAAATATTTCGCGAATTTCTATATAAAAAGTGATGCCTAAAGAGTTCAGCGCAGGTATGCATAACGTAAGTCACAGGCAGTTCCGTTCGATTCAGTTTTAGGCCGAATCTCGTCGAACGTCAGACTCAGTGGTAATGCAGTCGAAGGGAGCGAATGATGAGATGTGCGGTTGAGTCGATCGCCGGGTGTCCACAACTGGCCGTTCGGCTCATTCTCACTGAATCGAACAGCACTTGCGCTTCTTCTTAATGTTCACCTCTTCGACCACTTGCTTGGCGTCGTTCGGCGGCACGACTATGCCGTGCTGTACCTCCACCACTGCCGGCGCCCGTGTCTTCGGCGTGCCGTTCATTTCCGGCGTCTTCTCCAACAGATGTATCTCTTTCTTGCCGTTCATCTCAGTGTTGGTGCCGTTCGTGCCGTTCATACCGTTAATGCCGTTTAGATTCGGCGAATCGGCCGTCTCTTTGGTCGGGGTTATGGGTTTTCCCTCTTTTATCAAATTCACTATTATGTCGGCCTCTTTGCTCAGCTCCGAGCCCGGCCTGAATGGGTTGTCCACACCGTTGTCCATACTATCGGTCCACACATAGGGAACAAACAAAACAAACAATAAGTCAAACAATTCCTTCCGATTCTTCACTAATTAATTCAATATTTGCTTAAACTTTGAAAAGAGTTTTGTTTATAACAACTGTTGAACGAATCGATTCGTTTAATACAGTTATGAATTGAAATAAAACTTCGATTGTTGTTATTCAGCGCATCAATCGATTGCACGCAAAGCTAAATGAGTGAAAAGCACCTGTAGTTCTACGAGACGATCGAGGAATCCAAACCCATTCTCTCGGAACTGATTGTCGATTGACCTCTAATTCAAATAAATTATTTGTTTTGAGAGAAAAATAAAATAAAATAAAATTATTGGGCGTTTCAGACAAACTCATAATTTCTGAAATCGCAACAAAAAACACTAATAAAAACTTCAATCTCTTCTCAAAAGTTTAAATTTAATTGAAAAGTCAGAAAAAATTGTATTAATAAAAAATTTCTAAATCTCTGGTCAACCGATAATTATCTAATACCCGGAGCGCTATTTGCGCTCGAATTCACTAAAAACATTGCGAGAAATAAGCGATAAATTATAGTTTAATTTAATGTAAACACGAATTCATTTAATTGTAAAAATCGAAAATTCAAAATCAAATTTCGAAATATTGCGATAATTTTGATGAATGCATCGAAAATAAGAAACAATCAAAAAGAGCAGAAATTATTGGCGAATGAGTGGTAGACTCGGTGTTAATGAATCGATCGATAATTAATGAGAAGGTTTGCGAATCCGGATGTTTAGGGAATATTGGGAATCAAGTGAATCAAATCGAAATCTAAGCAATCGATTAATAATGAAAAAACAGTTCAGAATTGGAATATTTAATGCGTTTTTCTGCAGCGGAAAAAAGTTTAAGGAAATGATGCGAATATCGAATCGATTGGCAACACAACTGCGAAAACGTTAATCAAAAATTCATTCACATATTCGCACTACAGAACCGATTCAATGCAAACCGCAATCCAAACCACAATTTGGCAAATATTTCCAAAACAAAGATAAATAACCAAAAGTTGTTTAACCGAAAGACTGTTTTCACACTAAATATTTTGACAAAAAAAACCGAATATTTTCTAAATAAAAATATTTTCAAAGAAATAAAGATTACTTGAGATTATCGAAGAGTTTTTGGTTAGATTTAGGCCAAAATAAATTTCACCCAAATCTCTAACAAAAATATTTGCTATCAGTTGTTCAAACACTGTATTCATAAAAACTTTCTAATTATTAGCACAAAATAATCTAATGTTTACTTAACTCTTCACTTATGTATGTATCAGAAAGTTATTGCAATCAATCATTAAACTCAGTTATGGTATATCCGAACCCTTAAAACAATCCTAAAGTAGTGCTCAAAACATATACCTGTACTGTTTCGAGTTATACTGTATAAACTGCATAAACAGCGTAAAGAGTTGTCGCTTATTCGAAACATTTCGCTAATAAACTGAATTGAATTGCGAATTGAGTTCAAGTTTCTCTAAACACTCGAATAAATCCTTTTTTAGTTTTTGATTGTATTCTAAATATGAAGTAATAATAGAATCGCGAAAAACAAAAAAGAGAAGACTATAAGCAGACTATAGACTGATTACAAGTCTGTGTCTAAGCGTTCGGCAGAGAGTGCTTGTGCTGTCTGTTCGGCAGATCTCTTGCGTTCTCAATGTGTTCGATGTGTTGGTCCGAACTGTCAGAAGGCTTTCGTTTCGCAAAATTAATAATGTTTTGAAAACATGTTTGGGTTTAACTCGTGAACGCATTCTCCGCTCACAACACACAACACACACAACAACACAAACTCTTTGATAACAGACTTCGCCAAACAGTTCGTCTGATCCGAGCGAACGATTGGCTTTGATTAACAACTTTCAGGTAATGCAGAGTACAGTACACTATGTCTGCAATGATTTATGCGTTTCAATCATATCATATATAAAGCGGTTTTCCGTATAAATTAGATTTGAAAATAAAAATTGCGTTCAAGAGCTTTGAGATGATATACTGTACAGTATTTAGTTATTTATTTGAGAGCTAATAAAGTACTTCATTCGCGCATTTCAACCCAAATCAAGTAATATTACATAACATTTACTTCACAAGTGTTTAACATTAAAATTTTGAAATGTTTTTGACGACTATTATAGCATTTATAGCATTTGTTTTTACAATAGTTTGCTATCGAATTGTTTGCCACAAATAAGGCCAACGAATACAAGAAGCGAATTAAAAGTGCATTTTCGGCGACACTAAAGAGTCGATTCATTTGCGAAAACAATAGAAAATGCATTTATTTTAAATATAGGACTTATTTCCGAATTAAGAAATATAATCAAAAAAGAGTTTTAATTATATCTGAATCAGAGGATTATAAATAGAAATATATTTTGTGTTGATATGAAATGAACTGAATTCCGATCCGAGAGAAACAAAAATTAAAAAACGCATAAAACAAAAAACCAAATACTCGTTAAACTATAAATTTTTGAAAATAGAATAACAGAATATAAGAAAAAATGTTTTTTATATACCATTAACATGAGATATACAGTATATAAAGGAAAACATTAATAATCATTGAATTAATCTTTTGGAGAAAAAATAATTTCTTCAAAAGTAAGCAAAAAAAGCAAAACAAAAATATATAAATAAAAACAAAAAACTGCAAAAGACTACAAAAACAGTTATTAATAAATTTAGCAAAAACTTAATTTACAAATACTAAACAATAAAAACAAGTAAGCTGAATGAATAAGTAAGTATTTAAGCAAAAATAAGAACTGAATAAAATTATTTAAATGCAAATAATTATGTAAAAACTGTATTAGAACCGCAGAAACAAATCGCTAAACATATTTGGCTTCTTATATAATATCTATTTAATCGTTTTAATTGAGAATAAAAGTTAATAATATTTCGAGATTTGGAGCGAAACTAAAAGTTAATACGAAATGAATGGAAATATTAAGCAAAATAAGTATAAAAACAATGCGTTTAGTAATGCTATACAGAGAGAGACCTAAACTAAATTAAAGCCGTAATTGTCATATAAAGGGCGAAGTCGTATACAAATTATGGGTTTGCGCTATAAGTTAATGGATAAAAGTTATAAATAATTCATGGAAAAACACAAAAAAATAGTATGCCTAATTTGTAGGCATAGTTTGCGCAACAAAATGATTGAAAATCATATGTTTCGAGAGTCAGTCAGTCAGTGAGTCGTTATACTGTTGGCGAAAAATTGGACCAAAAAAGTAAAACTAATTTGAAGTGATTTTAAAGTTTAAACGAAACAGTGATCAGTGATCGCAACACCACATCATCTGCACTACGCGTTCGCGTCTATTGCCAGTAAAGTGTTTATTCAAAGCCTACACTCTATGACAGAATCGACTATTTTTAGCAAAACATAACTATATGTTCGCCGACTTTTCAGAGACTCAATCGAGAAGTTTCTAAACTTAATATTTTGCTGATTATATAGTTTTCTACATCTGTTTGTTGGATGGCAAAAATTATCTCCGCTATCATTTAACTTATAGAGAATCTATGAACAATTTAATCGCCAACTCATCCAGATTAAATTATAGCTAATTTAGATATTCGACTACAACATACAGTGTAGTGTTCGCAATGAGAGTCGCAAAACAACGAATTGCAATCAACTCATGATTTTGTTTTCTCTCTCTTATGGTAAATAAAGTATAATTAATAATTAAAAAGTCAATAGGAACATGCTAATTAAGTGCATAGTTTGCTAATATAATTAGTATTGATGTCAAACTAATGCATTAATTATGGGATTGATGTCAACGTTAAATAACCAAAAATGTTCTTCACTAACAATAAATTTTGTTATGTATTAATAGCATTACAATTAAAATGCATTAAACAATCATTCTATTGACACAATTACATAATAAACTGAGAAATTTAAATTTTGTATAATTTGTTCGTTGTAGTTCCCAATGTTTCTAATTATATACAACTATTTAAGTTAGAAAAAGCTGTCAAAAGAATAATTGAAAAAATGTTGAAAATATTCATCAGTTTTGGATACTTTGGGAAACATGTACTCAAGTCAGACACAAACAGTCAAACTTCGGCATAAAATCCTATACACATCCTGTGGTTGTGAAGAGTTTGAATTATACAGTATTTAAAATTACATTTTGGCTGAACTTCTCTTTTTTCTCGCAAGTTTAAATTTGAGTTCAAATCAAAAATAAATATAAAGCGAAAAAACAATTTTTGACAATTTAAAAAATTGATTCAATAAAAATAAAATAGTATCCCGAATAAAAGTGTACATTCGAAGTTGGAAACGAATTTGCACAGAAAAAGAGGAATAAATAAATTATAATTATAGGATTAAATGAAATAATACTGAATAATTTAAATAAATGTATAGAATATTTGTTTCATACATCAGCTCTAAGAAAAACATTCTTTTTTTGCTTAAACGCATTAAAGATGTAATTTTAAAACAAAATACAGTAAAACCTCTCTACATAAATAATAAATGAGCAAGCTACAATGTTTTGCGTATTGGCAGTCATAAGTCTCTGCTGTCAAATAATTTGTAGATTCCATCGTTGAATGCGTCGCCAATAGAGTCGAACATCGAGTGAAGACATTGAAGACATTGAAAACATATTTTCTATTTTTGCACCGATTCTCAGTGCGAAAGCGAAGTCTCTCTTTCGTAAGGGCTCTCTGACAGCGATTTTCGTGATAAGCGTTCGGCGAATGTATTCGCGTTTCAGATAATGTCGTGTTTTATGGCATAGATTGAAGTCATGTCAGCAGAAGACAAGTGTATTCCTTAACTAAGAACTGTTGCAATAATAGATTGAATATTTAATAAGAAAATCAATATTTTAAGGTCTGATCTCAGCACTAAAAAGCGTCTTAAATGTCAAACATTGTAAGAAAAAATAGCAATATGCTTTTTTTGTTCTTCATTATTGCGTTTTGAGGTCATATTCATCGCTAAGCTATTAGTTGTATAATTGAGTTGAATAGAGAAGGCAAACCGTTTTGCGGATATTTAATTAGATTTTACATGGGCATTTCTCTTTTCGATTATCATATGATAAACTTTGTTTTTTTAATGAATATATAAATATATAATTTTCAAAAACAGATGAAGTCATTTAATCATGTTTCATCAATGTTCGCATCGATTTAATTGAGCTGAAAGTTTTGCCGAATTAATTATACGCTCTTTACGTAATTGCAAATCAAATGTTTGAAAAAATGTTTGAAAATATTTTTGAAAAAATTTAATTAAAAAACGCTAATAAAGTAATTACTGAATCATAAATATTAATACTTTCGATATATGTGTAAAAAGAGATTAAATTAAAATTAAAGCTAAACGACAATCGCGTTATTAATCAAATCACTAACAAAGCGCGCAATTCGTGAAACAAACAAATCGGCTAAACATTGGCCGTAATGTCTATAATAAGCTCTGATATCAATAGAAATCGCAAACAATAGATATGTTTGCGTGAGAATAGATTGCATACAAATAACATAAAATTATCGATAATTTAATCACAAAAAAGGAATTTTATCTCCAAATGCTATGTTTCGGGAAATTCAAAAAACAATTTGAAAGTAATTTTGATAAAAACAAAAATATACGAAACAATTGTTTGGCAATTGTAGTCGCAGTGAGAGAATTGGCGGAGAAGTTGGATATGAACTCTGGAATAGTAGACGAATTGGAAGAGAGAGACAAAAGACGAGAAGTAATGTTCGAAACGAACGTATCGATTATGAATGGATAAAAAATTGTTATCTAATTCGTTAGAGTGTCGATAGACTCGGCTTTTCAAGTGTGCTATTCATAGCGACACAAACGACAACAAACTGGGACTCCAGGAGACGAGTCGGTGTCGCGAAAAAAATGCGTTGTTGTGCTGAGTGTGGGTCTGGAAAAGTTAACTGACTGTATAAATGAGCAATTTAGAAATAACGAAAAGAAAAACTGATAAGAAACTTAACAATAATCCCAATTAAAACTTAATTTATTCTTGGCCCAACCAACGTAACGAACGCAAAGTTAGATTTTTTGCATAATTTGAATAACAAAAACTTCGCGAAATTTATAGCATCCCTAGTTTTATTGCAGCCATTAAGATAACAAAAGTAGCATTCTCATCGAATAGCCATGCTAATTGCCGGCTGGCTTAGGACGAAGTGTGTTGAACCTGAGCGCCGAAAATAACAAATGTCGAGCGAATGCTCTTCCGATCCGAAAGTCAGAAGCAAATCGAGAAAACTTCGATAGAGTTTGACTCAAAGATAGCGAATAGAATGCAAATCATTGTTTCGAATCAATTACAGCCGAAATCGGGTTTAAAATAGAAATCGCGTTTCTCTCTCCCGTCCTCTCCGTCTGTGTGTTCCCCACACGACAAGTCTCGGACGGATTTCGAGGATTGTCTTCAAATGTGTTCTTTGTTTCGATAGCTGAATGTCTTCGGATAAATGTCATCACTTATGCCGTAATTATTTGGCGAAACAAATAATACGAAGAGAGCCTGAGTTGCGACAAGAAATGAGACATAAAAATAGGGGTTTCGCTCACAACTCATGTGAACGAAAACTACACTCAAACACACAAACTCTCGCAAAACTCGGCGCTCCGTATAATAAGTCGAGAAAAAGCGACTTTCGAATGGGAAATGACATTCAAAGTGAATTACAGGCAAAAAATGTGCAGTAATTGCATAACAAATATTGTAGAAAAACATAGGAATAGGAAAATAATTTCTCAATTTATATACGCGAATCAGTCGAGTCGAAGCGCACACTAATAAGAGGTATAGTAATTATATGAGTTGTTATCATAACTTATCAAATAATAAAAATAAATAATAAGTCTGTATAAAAAACTAACACTTGTTTAACAAACAATTCTCAGGCACTGTGTCTGACGAGAGAAGACGTTCGCTAAACAAATAACAAACGAATACACGATTAGACACTGGAGTGGAGAATGTTTGGAAAAAAGTCATATTTCTGGCGAAAATTCACGGCCGAACTGCTCATTAGTATTCGTAAGGACTTGTTATTCCACTCACTCTCTGTTCATCAATGCTATTAAATCGCTATTAACTTAAAGGTTTACATTAAAAATCAAAGCGAATGCTTAAATTGATTTTTATATAGCTATAGATAAACTGGATTCTTGTTTCGGGCGCTTAAATAAGATAATATTTTTAGATAATACCGAATAAGTTATATTGTATAATAAGTTATTATCGAAATAATAGCATGTACAGTATTTGAAATAAGGGCTGCGATCTATGCAAAGGAAGTGATTCATTATCTTTCGAAATGCAGATAATAGATAACAACAAAATTTTGTACAGATATTTAAAATTCGTAAAACATTGGAATTCAATACAAGTTTTTAATGGAGTTGTTGTCCGCAAGTCATTAGAAAATGTAATTTAAATTAAATCCTATTAACAGAGAATAAAGAACTGTTTTTCTCGAGAAATGCTTTGATTGATAGCAAATGAAATATGATTTCGAGATAAACGATAAGCGGAGAGACAGAGGAATAGTGGAAATCGAATAAATGTGAAAAAATAGCATTCATTCGCTTTCGAGTAAACGGAGTACTTGTAACCAATGCTTGCAAAACGAGAGACATTTTAATGCAATTAATTGCCGCTAATGTTCAGATAATTCTCTCCAATAACTAAACATATTTTTTATAATTCAGTCAAAGTGTAGACTAAAATATTAAATAAAAAATATTTATTTCGTGAGAACAGAGAAAATCTGATTATTTCGAGAGAAAACAGTGTAATAGGATATACAACAAAAACCGCAATTTGTTTAATGAGCATTTGTTGGCAAACTATACTCTCGCCAAATTCCTAATTGAAAAAACAAACTTGGTGTAATCAGCTGCGGGTAATCAGTACTGAAATATAAATAATCGAAACCTGAGTACATCTTCTGCAGCGAAAACAAAAAATTTTATTTATAATATCGAACGAAAAAAAAAACAATTTATAAATTAAGTGGAAATGCAAGTGGTATTCGTCAGTTGCGACCTTCAAAACTGGGTCTCATATTAGTTCTAAACAAAAATAGCAAAAACACAACTAAAAGATAATTAGATGAAAGGCTATGATTGACAATAATGGCAATAATACTTCCCGTTTATGCAATCGTCGATTTGCATAATGGCTGCGAATGTTTGAACTTCGCATACATTGCGTGCGATTGTCAGGTCTAGAGAAGGGCTTCAATACAATAAATATTCTAATGTTTAATAATAGGGAATAAAATGCGTTCGCGAGTTAAGCAGAGTTAGCGGCAGCGGTGCTCGCATTCAACCGATTATTATTACACTGTTATTATGATTGCGATTATTCTCTTTGCTCTCAAACACTCATTTCAGGTATTTTTAGGTTAGAGGCGCACACCTGACAGTCGTGAGGCGCTACTGATTCGGAAATTGTCACACATTTAGACTGTGTAGACGTGCTTGTTATTTATGGCACAAATCAGAAGTTAATAGGTCTTAATTTGGCACAATCTTAATTGTATCTATATAGAAAATCTCTACCCAACGCAAAGCCAGTCGAAGCCACTCAAAGGCCATACGTTCTAAGACTCGGATCTCCTTATCTCAACAGTCAGTCATGTTTTCGGCATATCTTTTGTAGAAAACTTTTTTCGCTTCACTTTTTATCAATAAAAATGTCATAAAAATTGCGAATAAATGTGTCGAAGAATATTCATTTAATGAAAAACAAATTTTGTGAAAATAAATTAGAATTTGGGCAAAAAATATGCGATTTTGGAGGAATTAAAATCACATCTATTGCGAGTCAACAGTGAAAATCAATTTAATAAAGATTAATGAATCGAATTAAGTATTAAAAGCAAAACAAGACTTTCCGCACAAATTCTTACAGTAAATAAAAATTGATTTCTCAGACATAATATCTTGAAGGGATTATAGGGTTTTAGTTGAGAACACGCTATAAGAGTCGACTATTTTTACAACCGATCTGTCATTTCAATCATTGAGAAGCGCTTTAAGAGTCGGAAAATACACATATTTTAGACATATTTTTATTTTATAACTAAACGCTTTAAAGCGATTCGAGACTTCAAACCGAATCTAATTTTAAGACAGAGTCGGTTGCACTGACTGAGAGATGGAAATACTGTATAATTTATACAAAAATATATTGCAATTCAAAACTACTTATCATTAGATTAAACATAAAAACAGAATAAAGAGATGCAATGAAATAATGATTTTGGCGTTTATAACATTGTAGAAAATATTCAAAAACAAAATAACAGAATAACTGTTATGAGTGTATGAGTGCATAGACTATAGAGAATAAGCAAAAGTGATGACTATTTTCATAATAGAAATATTGTGTAGAAATCGATAACAAAATATGAAAACACTATTAAATGAATTAATAATAAAAATTGAATAAATTGATAGAAAGAGAGGGACAAGTGATGGGAGAGTCGGCATCGGTGTGAGTGTCGGCATCGACTCGAGGAGAAGGGAAGGGAATGGAAGGAAAGCGTTGGAAGTGTTGGAAGTGTGGCGAGTGATGGCATAACGGCTTACACATGATTGTGGTCGACGTCGACGAAGACGACTCTTCGCGGCATTTCAATCAAATAGAGTTTGAGTCGGGCGTCGATTTGGGACGAGGAGTGCGGAATGGAAGACAACACCATCACTGACTCCGGTGTCCGGCCTAAGTGACACTCATATAGATACGACTCTCGGATATACTTAGATCTCAATTAAAATGTTGGCTTTAATCGAAACAAATATAACATTCAGTCAATCACTTATAGCTCAGAACTGGTCTCCAAACGCAAAGATTGTCTGCTTTTATATCAAAGACTCGATTGATGTAAAAGAGAACCGACTGTTTGGAGAAGACATGAGTGCGAGTGTTGTTAGTCCAGTGCTGCACAAGTACGAGGAGTCAGAGCTGCACACAAACCATCGATTCCGTGCTCTCAAGCGCTTAGTGTGTCTGTAGAACTGGAATCCGTTTTTTGCCGATTTATTAGCCGAAGGAGTCATCCATTTTAGGCACTAAAGCGCAGAAGTCAGACAATAGTCTGCAGTACAGACCCAACGCAACCGCCAATAGACGAGTAGCGGAATAGAGAAGCGGTACAGAGCGGAGAGCGGAGAGCACGGAGAGAGCCAACAATACCACCAAACTCTCTCCCTCTACCTCTCTCTACTTCCTTATGCATCCCTCCCCCGACTCTCTCTCTCTCTCTCTCTCTCTCTCTCTCCCCACTGTACTCGAGAGTGAGACTCAATAGTAGGACTTACGGCTCACTAATTGCCAATTGTTTAACCGATTGATTCTAACGTTTGTTTCACTAATTATTACATAACTATTGGCCAACACTTGGACTAATCTAAACGAAGCGAACAATCGCTGCTTCTATTGCCTCTAATCTCGTCAAATAATTACCGGTTTTAGACATTTAATTGAATTTTTATGTTAATTACACAACAAATTCAATACTCGCCTCAAAAATCATAATTACTATAACTTCAACGACGAGTCGTACGAAACAATTAATTTTAATTTGAAAAATAAAAAATTCCTATTTCTCGGCACATATTCAACAAATTAGTTCATTTCAATGCAATTAAGTGACGAAAAACATAAAGTTTAGGCAAATATAGCGACAGAGAGGCGATCAACACATGAACGCTCGTCGACTCGAAACGCAAAACTTTTTCCAAATAAATATTCATTTGATTACCTGTCGATCGGTTGGTGGGCGAGGAGTGCCGTTCACACCGCGTGTCGAGAGTTCACTCAATGCGGCGATCAATCGAAAGTCGGCCGAAGTGTGCACTCAGTTGTGGTGTTGGGACCGGATATTCGCGAATCGGCAAAAGTTGTCGACTCTCTCTACCTCTCACTCGAGTGTACTATTGAACCGAAAACGACTGCAGAGTGTGTACAGTGTGTACTCGCGTAGGGCTCGTCTCCTCCTGTTATCTGTTGGTAGTCTTAGCGCTGACACACATCGCATAACAACCGCAATATGTAATACAAAACTTATGTCATCTCTAACAGCATTGCACAACACATTCACTTCGCACTGGAAGTACGTTCGCGAGCGAGCGCTTCGAGAGGGCCCTCGAGTAGGGCATCGAAGCAATCAATTCGTTCACTCGACTCACTCTCGCTTCCAATTACTCTCCCATTCATACCATTCACGCACTCTATTTCACCCAAACATATGACTCATCGTTCCAACCCCTCCTTTCGTAACGTTGTTCAAGAATTCGCGTTTCGACACAATTTCAAACATAAACAATGTGTGACTCAGACTACGCGACTCCGACTCCGACCTCTAGTATAAGCGAATGTAAGCGAATCTATGCAATACTCGCGACAATCGAAATATACAGTGTAAAGAGTATTGTAAAGGAGGAAAGCAAACGTATCTTTTTATTAGGATAAATTTAAGTAACGCCATCTGGTTATATATATTAGTCTAAGGTCTATAGTGGTTATATACATCTATTGTATATCTCTATAGCTTTGCTAAAACAACTTAAACTCTCGGCATTCGTAGGAAAAATTACATTTGGTTTCCTCTTCGAGAATACTACTGTCAAATCCAAATATTATACACAGTTATACAGTATTTATTCTCTACCGTATTATAAAACTAGTAAGTTAATATGCATTCCACCATGTACCTTCTCATCAATGGTATAAAATAGATTTGATTTGAATTTGAATTTGCAGGCTTACATCAATTGTTTATCATGTTTGTCGACTATATTTGATAGTTTAGATAAAAATGCACAACTCGTACACAATATACAATATACAGCACAATTTTACATAAATTTTGCAGAACAATCAAATAGCCATGGTAAACAATTTGGAATTTTCAAAAATAAAACCAACATTCAATATTAAACATTTGCTTCATTGTGCAAACATATTACGAGTTTTCGTACTTTCCAAACGAATATCAAACCAGATGTTTGCTATTTTTACGAAACTTCATATAACTTTATATACAGTATATTCTTATGCGTAAAATGATTATAGACTGCATTCGAATCGGAATGAGAGCCTCTCCCGACGTAGCGCTCAATGTTAGCGAACCCTTATCTCTCGTCACATACCTTCACATCAATTGTTTCGGATTTTGAAAAAAAATCATTTCCTCGCAAAGTTCGAGCAGAGACGCCGTCGAACCCAGATTAAATTTATATGCTCTTTTCTATCATATTCAAATAATTTCCACAATTTATTTTCTATACAACTAATAATAACTAGTTATTTGAAATTTTGAATAAAAACCAGCTTTTATTCAATGCAGCGATTGCTGGGTCTTAGAGCAAAACTGCTGGATATTTCATACAATGTCATAGAGTTATTCAATTTTACTTGCTAGTTCGAATTTGAATTAAATTTGTTATTTCATTCATATTCAAATGCACTGTCTTTTGAAAAGATATTCGGTTTAAAATGAATTTTGTATAAATTTGTAGCTGATAAGTGATCAAGATAGTAATACATGAAGTTTAGAAAATTCCAAGCAATACAACATTCTACAAATGTGAACAAAAACAATTAGAATTATGCTATTATTAATATTGCCAAGTATTAGTAATGCATTGGTATTTATGATGTATTTATAAAATTTATAATGATCAAATTAGGCATTTTTAGCGTTCGTTACTTGCGTATTCATGTAAGTTTGTAAAATTACAAAAATTGATGTAAAATTAAAATATAACTAAATAAATATAAGCTAGCTTAAATATTATTAAAAATTATATTTAAATCATTATTCGAAGAATAATTTAGTTTAGGATTTATTAAGAATTAAATAAATATTAGTATAATTATGAAAATATAATTATTTTAAATTTTTAAAAATTGCTCACCTATATTTTTTTAGCAAAATTAATTATAAGTTTTGTGAATGTTTAAATTAATATAAATATTTATTACTTTTAAAAACTTAAATTTACTTATTTAGAAATCATTTGATTGTTTGAGCACTAAGTAAATTAGTTTTTATATTGGAAAATGTAAAATCATCTGTATTATTTGTATTTTATTTTGCACGAATTTGTTAGATTAAAATCTGTGTAAAATTACAAATATTACAAAGATTAGAACGCTAGGTACTTTTATAGATGTATA
Organism: Metabelba pulverosa; assembly: GCA_034697605.1. Classification (NCBI taxonomy): domain Eukaryota; kingdom Metazoa; phylum Arthropoda; class Arachnida; order Sarcoptiformes; family Damaeidae; genus Metabelba; species Metabelba pulverosa. Next base: position 3,262 of record JAQIXC010000314.1, on the reverse strand, counting down.
TTATTGTAAGTTTCGAATTAATTTCGATAAAACAACAATTTTTAACAATAAAACTGCAAATCATAACTAGTTATAAAAATTAAATTTAAAATTTTCAACAATTATTACATTTTAAGTATTTTTTAGTTTCGTTTGGATTATAACAATAGTTTGAAATTTTAAAATATATTAACGAATAAATAGTTTAAAAATTAAAAACAGAATCGAATCGGAAGTCAAAGTCTCGGCAATCGAAGTCTTGGCGATTGAATGCACGGAACGGATGGAACGGCTGGTCAGCGCACATGTAGTTAAGGTACGTATCGATCGGTCGATGCGTACTCAGTAGTTGGCGCTCCGACTGGTTAGCGCCAAACCCTCGACTCGGAGTGATGTGCGCGACTCGACTACTACTCGGCCCGAACGGATCGGACACTACTGCGCGACCAACTCGTCGGCTGATGTGCGCCAGAGCTCGAGTGAAGCGATTGGGAACACAAGCGCCGCTCGCAGTGGCTGTTCGATGGACGACATCTTTGGGGGCAATGCCTACGCCGGCGCCGGTAGTGGGGCTTCTGGTGTTCGAGCCGTCGAACCCTAACCCGTCATTGCGAGTGCGAGTCCTGTCATCGCTTGTGTTGTGCCGATCGCCAGGATCTCGAGCGACGCAGTCAGCCGGCGGCGATTGGAGCGCCAGTAGTCTATCCGATCGGTTCGGTTCGAGAGAGTCGAGTCGCGCACAAGTGATCTCAAGAGCGAGTGGTTTGGCGTTAGAGTCGGAGCGCAGGTCTCAACCGCACACTTGAGACTCAATTACTGATCGGCTCTTCTCTTCTCTCCTCTACAGACTCGGCGGCGACGGACGATGACATTAGATGGCGGACACGGATTGGTCGACGAGTGCCGACAACTGCTCGAACTCGACTCAACTGTTTCGGCGAACGAACTACAAGTCGTGTCCGTATTGTCTGCGAATCTACTATACGTCGCATCGATTTCGACGCCAACTAATGGTCAGCGACAGCAACGGCAGCGATGGGTGTCTTCACTCGACGGCTCACTGCTTATAATTCTCCACTTCTTCTCGATTCTCGCCGTTCTCTTAGCGCCGGCTTCTGTCGCACAGGTAGTCATTGCACAGTCGGCTAACTGTGCGGCCGAAGTGTACGCCAAATGGCGCGACGAGAACGAGACGAGAGGAAGGAGTGGTTGGATGTGATGAGCAGTGGCTGTCTGTTGGCCGAGTGATTGGTCGATCATCTACCATGTATAATTATAAGTTTTAGATTGCATTTTAGTTATTTAATAAGTTTATATTATAATTAATGTTCCAAATTAAAGTTATTGTCGATTAAAATACCAAATTTATTACACTGATGAAATAGAATTTACTTTAGATTAATCATGATAGTTTGACAATTATTATATTTAACAAAATCTTACAATTTGTGCATGCTTACTTAAACTTCGATACAATATATCGAACCAATAGTGCCGTTAAAGTCTGCTTTAGTTAAAGATTGTAATACTTAACTCGAATCGCATTCGTATTGTCGCTAAGAATTCTGTTTAACCTTAACATAAATTGAAATATTATTTAAATATAATTAATTTTAATAATTAAGTTTAATAAAAATAAGTTATTAATATGAATAACAATTTGTGTAACTAAACGGTAAACATAGTATACATACGAAACGATTGCAAAAAGTATTTCCGAACGCTTCGAATATCAGAAGAGATCGGAAATACTTAGAGAGAGAGAGAGAGTCCTAGAGGAGAGGGAGAGGGAGAGAGAGAGAGAGAGATATGATGTAATCCTAGAGGAGAGTGAGAGGGAGAGAACGCAATTGTAGGCAAAGTTCAATTCAATTTTGATACCGTCGACACTTTACACCTTAACCTAATTTCACCTTGATACATACTAGTATCGCACTTTTATAGTGTTACACCTTTACTCTTTACACTGTTTTACTCTTATATTATACCCGTTTTTACACTTTTATACACTTTATATATGGGCCTCATATACACACTCTGTGGACGGCGCCGTCCTCGATAAACTGTGCATGATACTTTCTTTTAAACAATTTCAAAAATGCATAAATACTAATTTACAGTTTAGAAGTATTTTATGAAATATAGAAATCCCTTTTAACATGCATTACACCGTTGGCTAACTGTGCGTTCAAAGTGTAGCCAAATGGTTGTCTAAGGACTCTAGAGGTGGTCCGAGTGGTGTTCAACAGTTGATGTCAACCAGTGATGGAGTGACTCAACTGTTTCGGCGAAGAACTACAAGTCGTGTATTAATTGTCTGCGAATCTACTATACGTCGCATCGATTTCGGCACCAAATGACGGTCAGCGACAGCAATGACGGCAGCGATGGGTGTCTTCACCCGACGGCTCACTGCTTGTGATTCACCACTTCTTCTCGATTCTCGCCGTTCTCTTAGCGCCGGCTTCTGTCGCACAGGTAGTCATTGCACAGTCGGCTAACTGTGCGGCCGAAGTGTAGGCCAAATGGCGCGACGAGAACGAGACGAGAGGAAGGAGTGGTTGGATGTGATGAGCAGTGGCACACGGATTGGCCAATGACTGCAACAACTGATCGAAGTCTCGACTCGTCATCCGTTTGGCGCAGAACTGGAAATGTGTGCACAAGTGATGAGACGGAGAGGTCTTCGACTGTTGGTCTAAACACTGGATTTGGACGCAACCCGTCGGCGCATAACTCGAATGGCTTCGCCTCTGCACTCGTGTCTCGAAGGCATTACTTTGTGTGGAAACTGATGTCAAATGTTTGGCCGAACTGTATATACATCTGAATACGACCTCGAGTTTGCATAATATTGGCTAAAATTAGTAATTTCTTAATTTTAATTTAAATAGGATATAGTAATGCAAAATTGTTGGTTTATAATAAGCTTTTGATACTCCATGCTAAACTATGATAACTTTAAGTACTCCATGGCACTTAAATATACCGGTATAAACTTTAAAAGTTAAAAAGTTATTTTAATTGTCCATGTTAACAGTATAACAAGATTAATACTATTCAGCTTCAATACTATACTGTACATGTATTTGAAAACTTTGTAAGAATAGTATTATCAAGTAAATTGTTTTACAAACTCAATTCTCATTACTGTATTACTTTAAAAACATTTTAATCAACAATTTTGCTTAAAAACTACAGTAATATTAAATATATATGAATTCCCATAGGAATCATGTAATAGGAAATTATAAACCTATTTTTTACAATGCTCATAATTTTG